>JABEVS010000197.1:11474-77569 GCA_018290735.1 Coelastrella sp. MACC-549 | reverse complement strand
AAACACATCTAAATGTGTATAAGAACCAGCCCCTCCCCTAAGCAAGGCCATCTGTGGCTGCCATAGGTTACGACAATGTATCCATGCTGTTGAAGCAGCGGTAACATGGCTGCCATGTTTCAAATATTTGACTCCCATGACAATCACCCTTAGATGCCGTTGCAAGCAGTTGCAATGGGCTTGATGCTGTTGCACAATTTCCAGCAGTCACTCCAGATCCCTGCTTACTCCACAAGCTGCTGCTGTATAATTCTGCAGTAGAGCAGGGTACGTGGCTGAATAATGTTATGCAGCTGCTGCCTAATGAGGCCTGGCTGCTGCTGACCTGTATAAACATTCTCCAGATTAGCTCCTCTGGCAGCTTCTGTTTTTGCCGGTTGATGAAAGAATGAAGATTCCCGCCTGGGGCATATTCCATGCATATATATAGCTTGCCCTGAAATTCAGGAAAGTGCAGACTATTAGTACAAAGGTGTGCCAGTATGACACAATAGCCTGTGTCAAGACAGAGTGATCTGCACAGACTGTGAAGCTGCTACAACGTGCTGCCATACATTGCAGTTGCCAAGCTGATCTCACCTTCTCCAAGAAAGAATCATAGTACTTGATAATGTATTCAGAGTCAACTGATGACAGGATTTGAGTCTCCTTGATGCATTCTTCTTGTTCCTGCATTGCCATCAACAAGTTGGGTAGCCCATGTTCTTGCACACACTGTCCGGAGCTCTATCGCATGCAGATCTGTAAAAAAAACCTTGCTGGTGTTTGGAAAGTGGCCTTGCTGGACAGGATCTGCTGTGGCACAGTGCATGATGTACTGCAAGGCAGAGTCTGCTGACGGGGACTCGCTTAGGCCGCTGCATCAACAGTTACCCCCCAGCAACGTAGTCTGCTACAACTGAGTAGAATTCTAACCTTTTTAGACAGCCCTTGGAGATCTATCTCTTTCAGAGCATAGTATTGCCTGCTGAAGCACGTGCAGGGGGTAAAAGACAGACGAGGCCCGCTAGGTTCATGCAAAGACCTCTATAGCACTGCCTACTACCTATCAACCTTCCTGATGACACGATGGACACAGCCATAGCTGCCTGACCCAAGTTTGTCCTTGAGAACGAAGTCATCGAGCGTAGACCGCGCCATCTAGCTCTGGGATTATATCACAGGACGCAGAGATCCATTCAGAAATATCAACTATTCAGGTTGCTGGGAGTATTGCCACTCATCCTTCTGCGCAGGTTTACGCATCATAGTGTACCTTCTCAGTGCATGGAACGTGCGCAAGTGAGGCAACACAAGCACGTATGGCATGTTGCGACACTCCATATCAGGTGTCTGGACGATATGGGCCTCCACACAGTGCATGAAAGGTAACGAGGCGTGTTACTGGCTGTTCCTCTGCTTGCAGTACTGGTGTGACCTCCTGCAACATTGATCGCACGCATGTCAGCGCATTTGCCATTGCATCTCAACTTGTTGCATGGCTCAATTTCTTTTACATTGATGTCCCAGGGGTCGCAGGACACTTGAGGTTGCCAGATACCGCAGTTTCCGTGCCACTGCATGCATTTTGCCAGCATAATTGTGTAGCAACTGCCATTGGAGACTGTGCCGGCACCCATCGGCGCTTGGCCCGTTACTGCCGCTGCAACGCCGCTTGCAATGATAACAGCAAGTCTCCGGCCTGATTGACCAGCAGTGACAGATGGCCTTCACCTGGGTAGTACTTGGCAGTTGCTCCAGGGATCTCTGCTGCCAAATGCTCTGCCATCACCTTGGGCACATTTATGTCGGCATCACCTTGAAAGATGAGAGCCACAGGTACCCTAATATCTCTGCACACATTGGCAGCAGCAGCAGCAGGCGGAAGCGAGTAATCAGCACAGCTCTGGCTCACCACAGCAGTGGACTGTGCATGTCACGTCTCACACTAAGTTGCTGCCCAGCATTCTTGCTGCTGTTCATGTGATGGAACACCCCCATGCATAGCAGCAAGCAACAAGTGCACGCCGCGGGCATGTGCTGGCAAAGCACCAACCATAAGGAAGGGAGTATGTAGCAAAGCTTGATGCATAGGTGTCCCTGTAAGCCCTCGCTGCAGTGGCGCAAATATGCAGACTGCATGCTATCATGCCACACACCTAGCAGCTGCGCTTGTGCTTTGATGAAGTCATATGAACATCAGTGCAGAGTAATGCAGTGCAGCGCCAGCACACTGCTCCTTACCTTAACTGGAAGCTCCAAGGGTTCATTGTGATTGTCATATCATGTACAACACCCTGCACCCCTTGAGCAACCGACTGCTGCAGAATCAGCGTCAGCATGTGTGCCAGTTCTGGTCGCTGCTGCAGCAGCTGCTGGTCTGCTGGTGCATACCCCACTGCTGTTGCGGCTCGCATAATCAACTGCACTGCCCCGGCAGGCAGTGACTGAAGCATACCTACAGGGTATGGAGCCAGTAGCATTGCTGGCCAAAACAGGGCCATGGCCAACAACAAGGCGGCTGGACAGTAGGAGACTGCCGCACTGTTCAATCGATTGAGCCAGTTCATACGGGCTGTCAGGGCTGCATTTGCTGGGTCATTAGTTGCCACCACAGCTGCTACTGTGACGAGTGCAGCTGTACGGTGAGGCAGGTAGCGGGCGCAAGCACAAGCAAAGGGACCGCCACCACTCATTCCTGCAAACATACGGCATGGCAGGCAGCAACCATGTGAAGACCAGCAGAGTCAAGCGGCTACTGCATGTTGATCTACCATGCTGCAGTGTTGCCTTCAACATAGCAGCAAGCTCCAAAGCACTTACGACCACTGTGTGCCTGCTCACAAAAAGGGCACTGAATCTATTCCTGCTGCAGCAATACCGATGGGACAGTCAGTGAGCCTCATTGGTGGCATTGCACAGGTACTGTGCTGCTGGGGCAGTGGGCTGGAATCTGTGCACATAGGGATTTCCCATTTTGAAGTTTAAAGCCATGCAGTATGGGTAATCTGCTGCCTGCAACTCTTCACGAGCTAAATGGTGTGGTCTCACCCATCATGATGGCTTTCTGAATGCCTCGTGCATCCAACAAGCTCTCAATGTCTTTGGCCCACTGTTCATAAGTTCCTGTAAACCATGGAAGATAGGAATGGGCGATCCAGCTGAGGTGACTCGGGTGCATCACGGCTGTGGCTGAAGCTGCTCAGGATCAGAGGAGCGAGCAGCAATCTTCAACACCAATTACAAACCCATGGACCATGCTACTGTGGACAGGTAAGGACATCTGCCATGTCTGTTGCAGTGTATTGTCTGTGTTGTGCCAAGACACATCAGATAGCACTGGCACTACGAACAACATAGGTGACTGTCTTGGCCAGTGACATCAGTCTGGCAGTCTCCATACATTATCTGTAATGAATCACAGTCCAGCTCACCAACTGGGTTGAACGTTGACGCGCCTATGCCTGGCCGATCAACTGCAAGTACCTGCCAGTTGAGGTTCAGCGCCACGTCATGGAGGGGAATGGCCTCTAACCTGCACAGTGTGGCACAACCAGGAGCCACAGGCCCACAAATGCTGGTTCCACTGGGCTTGTTGGCAATCACCTGCTCTACTGCCCTGTTCAAGCTGCTGCACTATTGAAGCTGCTGGCAACAGGCTACTACCCACTTCTATGGGATGGCAAGAGTCCTTTCATGCGTGCATGGCCTCAGAAAGCATTGGCTGTTGCAGGACAGCAAATGCCTGGCCCTGACCTGCTTGCATTGTCTCACAGACCCTAAGCAACAATGCAATTTACCTTGCTGCCAGCACAGTTTACAGCAGTGTTATCCTTCTCATGACAATCAAGATACAGCAATGCCAATGTGATGGCAACACACCTGCAACTTGGCCATCCGTGATGATATACTACGTACTGTTCAGGTGCAGCATGTGATGCCAATGGCAATCCCAGCACAGAATATGATAACACTCGCATGCCACCTCCAGCATCTGCTGGAAGCTCATGCGAGTAGGTAGACATATTTTCTGTGGACATGGTGCTGCACTGCTGAAAGGGTAGGTGCTTGACAAGAGGACCTCCAGGTCTGCAGCTGAGGTACGCTTCAGGATTCTCAGTTTGCTAATTACAAGTCCTTATGGCTTGCGCTGTTACTTGTTGAGGCCTGCAACCATACAGCAACATGACCTGCTGCAGCATGTTATGGTGCGATATCTAGGTCATTGATGAAGGCATGTAAGCACATGCAAGCAGCAGCAGCAGCAGCAGCAGCAGTGTGTTAGGGCCGTGGATCGTCACAATGTATGCAGAGTGCCAGAGGTCAACAAGAACTCGGACCAACTGCAGAATGGTCGTGGCAGCAACGTTCTGGCATGGATTCAGCAATCGTGGTGGTTGCACAGATTCGAAGTCTTTAGCACGTACAAGCAGTCTCACACACCTGTTCTTAGCGCTGCTTCCCGCCCTTGTCCGGCCTCGCCTCTTGAATAACGCAGCCTACAGCTGAGTTGTTCAACAAGCTAGCAGCCCCAGCTATATCAAATCAAAGCTGTCAACAGCGCACAAACTCGGGCTAGACCACTGCTCAGGACCGCTGATCTGGCACGCTGCTGTGGTACAATGCTGCCAAAATGCCCATTGTTGTAGTTGATCCCAGACTCTTCTCACTGTTGACATGTCACGGTGACACAGCCTGTGACCGTCGACCCTACTCGTCAGAGGAGCAAATACTACTTGTATGCAGGCTGACATAATAGAAAACAATGTGTAAAATTTAGGTATGATTGTTGTACGACCGTGCAGGTGAGCTGTGTCGTGTCGCACTCTTGGTACCAGCAACTCTGCATCGACATTCAGTGACCTAGCAAGCTACCCAAGGCCAGTATGCTGTGTACAAGCCGCGCAGCTTGCAACATGCTACCAGCGCTGCTTCAGCTACAGAGAATTCGCTGCAGTTCGACCTCCACCAACAGCAGCATGTCAGCAGCATGTATCAACCTGCCTGCATGAGAACATGCTTCGCACAAGAGATGGGCGTTCATCCGTTTGTATCATATCTCCTTTTTCATATGATATTGACATGGACTGCCAGGCATGGTACCACCCACCATGGCATACATCCATAGCTACTAGCACTGGCCATGGGTCCTAGTAGAATCCATCATATAAGATATCAGAGATACCAGCAGAACAGCAAGTCACAGAACGTACACAAGCAGACTTGGGGCTCATTGGACTTGTGCTCAGCATCAAATCCGAGTGGGCACACACATAGCAAGCACTGCTGCAGCAGCTGCAACAGCAGCACAAGACTGGAACCTTTCATCAAACGAGCGCAACCAGCTGGGCTATGGCGCATAAAGCCTTACAAGTAGTCCTTGTCAATCAACCTTCTGTCACACGCAGCAGAAACCAGCAGCCAAAGGTTTTGGAGCTGCAGTTAAGAAACTATGTGAGGACCCCGCAAATGCAGCACCAAGGTTGAAAGTTGTTTTTCGGTAGGCCACCTGATGCAGCATATACAGTGTGTGCATGCTGCATGCACAGAAAGAGGTTTGGTAGGTACGACAGTTCACTAATCAGCCCTGATATTGGAGTCAGTGGCAAGCTGCATGCGGCTCACTTGAACTGACTGCTGCACTGCACCAGGCTGATCACCCAATCAGTGGCTTTCGCGCCACTTTGCCTGCTTCATCCAACCACAGCCTGATGCGTCTGCAGTTCCAGTCCATAGTTGCCATCATGTCTGCACCTAGGACCTGTATCTGGAACCCAGGTGCCTCCTGCTGCAACACTGCTTTCGCATCATCCGCATTCTTGCCCACAAGCTCAGGCCACTGCGTTTTGGGCTGTCCATTCACTGCAAGACGGCACACACATCAATCAGATGGTTGCTTGTGATACAGAGCGTCCATCATGCATTGTCTTGAAGAAGACGCAGGTGGCGCAACGGGAAGATGCAGCAAGTACAGGGAGACCATGTAGCCACATAAGTCTTCAACAATCGCCAACTACGCTTCGGTTCATTTGCAGCGAGGCAGCGTGCCACTGGTGGCCAGTACAGGCAGCAGGCGGGTATCCATTGTCCACATGGTGGAGGGAGCGCAAAGTCAGTGCACGGCCTGCTGCCTTATCATAGTCACAATAACAATATGTATGTCATGCGTTGCTTACAAGTCTCGGAGATCGCGCACCTATAGGTTCAGAGCACTCGTCCATCGTTGCAGCAGCAGCAATGAAAGTTTGGCTGGTTGTGTCGGGAAGGTCCTGAATGAACTTCACACTATCGTCCTCCCTAACCTGTACTGCTTGATTCACTTTGAAGCTAGTGACAAAGACGATAACAGCAAGCACGACCAGCAAATGCAGTTTATGCACTTGCATGGACCACTTGCTCCCGGAACTGGTGAAACGTGCTAGGTCAGACTCACATCAACAGCAACCAACAACCTGGAATGCTGGAAGTAACAGCCAGGACTGATTCGCCGTCTCCCCGCACTGCGAGCATGACTCTGCTGACACCAGTGACACTGGCTGTGGGAGCCAGCAGACGATCCGCAGCTACACTGGCCTCAGGCATATCAGAAGCACCCTTTTCGTTTTTCCGGGAGCATGTCAGAAACTCAATGGTGGCAGAGCAGTTGTAGCGACTAACACGATTTTGAAAACTAGCCTATGCTTACAGGTCTCTGCATCTGATCAGTAGATTGAACATGCACTAATTGAATTGTAACATGCTTGCATGCTGTGCCTGATCGTGCGCACTTGCGATCGACTGAATCCATTCCGTATCCCTACATGGCAGCTTGGGCGCCAAGATACCTTATTCATCTAGCAATAGGCTCTAGTTTGTACCAAATGGGTGGCAACTGACTCTCAGTGTGCATGCTGCAAACCACAGTTCAAGTAAGATAGCTATGGACTACGCCGGTTGGTGCGCTGCCAAGCAGCCAGATACTGCGGACTCAAAACATAAACAGAAGCAAACTGGTGCCACTGCGCAAGGCTCTGTGCGGCTGACAGGTATGAGATGGGATGTATTAGACTGACAGGCATGTGCAGCAGAGCGCACAGATCAACACGTTCCGAGTTGGTATCACACCGGACGAGGGTATGCACGATTCATGTGTTTATAGGAAATCAACGCGTGGACCACCTGAACATTCCTGATGTCGACAGCATCTCTGCTGCTGACAGTCCGCCAGGAGGAGTTGCAGCAGAAG
Source organism: Coelastrella sp. MACC-549 (assembly GCA_018290735.1). NCBI lineage: Eukaryota > Viridiplantae > Chlorophyta > Chlorophyceae > Sphaeropleales > Scenedesmaceae > Coelastrella > Coelastrella sp. MACC-549. The sequence continues at coordinate 70,365 of JABEVS010000197.1, read as the reverse complement.
GTGTTGCCAAGGGTCCCCCTGCTACACCATGCACGCCTCAAGAATGCGCTACGATGGTGAATGCAGTTGAGAAAGCCATCAAGGATGCGCACGACGCAACAACTGGTGAGATGGTAATTGCCTGCAGCAACCCGTCTGCAGAGCAGCACAGTAAATTGACATCCTCACCTTCTGTGCCGCAGACTCTGGTGCAGCAAGCAACCAACTGGCAAACCTGCAAGCATGGTTAGAGTTTTCTGGATTGCAAATGCCAACTCCTGCTGCCAAAGACCTTGAGTCTCTGTCAGCTGCTGCAGCAGAGAGCAAACGCCTCAAAGAGCAGCTAGAAGCACTCAGGGAGGCAGAACTTGAGCTTGCTGCCATAGAGGCAGAGGAGAATGCAGAAAACTTTGCAATGCTGGTGAGACTCCTGTCACAATCCCTCTGCATCTTGCTTGATTGGCAGGTTGCAATCACTGCTAGCCAACCACACTGTGCAAAGGATGACATGACATGGAACAAACTGCTGACCTATTCCACAATGTCAGCAAGCCGACCGCAAGAACAGCCTTGCCACGCTGATCTGCCCAATCACAGGAGGAAGAGAACTTAAGCCTAGCAGCAGACAATGCACGTCTGCAGCAGCAAATTGCTCAACTGGAAGCCCTCAACAAGGCAGCTACAGAGGATGTACAGCAGCGTCGGCAGCAGGCCTGGAGGCAGCAACCTGTTGATGAGGTGGAGAGCCGAGCAGCACTGGTTCTACAACGAGCAGAGCACACCAGAAGGCTATCTGGAGTGTATGAGGTAGGAAAGCCGATAGGCAATACAGTGTGTGCAGCTGGAACAGTCTGTAGCATTTGCACCTCCTTCTCACCTTGTACTCCAGACTTGGGTTGATGACACAGTAGTAGCAGTCCTGCAGCTGTTCCTCAAAACACCAGCCTGAGCATGTGGTGGCCTGCGACATTGCTTGCACTGCAGAAGAGGCACCGTGACTCACTCAAGCAGCTTGATGATGCTGAGGAGCAGCTCTCAGCTGTCAAGGCATTAACACCCACCAGTCGTGCACAGCAGAAAGAAGTGCACAGGAGATTATTGCAAGCAGAACAGGAGGTCCAGACAGCAGCAGCTGCTGCTCAAGAGGCTACGCAGAAGCTGCAGCAGGTGCTGAATGAGAAGGAGCACATGCAGGTGGAGCTGCAGGCGATCAAGCAGCAACTTGAGATCTACCCTTTGGCTCAACAGCATGTTGAGCTATACAAGAAGCTATCGGTAGGTTTTGCCCATGCCCACCAGCCAGAAACAGAGATGTTGCATACATGCACTAAATGTGCTGCATGTATGGCTGCCTCCATACCCATCATGCAGATCTGACCAGTTGGCTGGCTGGCTGGTGCTCATCGCCGCTTATGCTCACACAGGAAGCTCATCAGACAATGCTAGAAGAGAAGCAGCAGCACCAGCGGCTGACCAACTCACTGCTGGAACATACTGGCAGGCTGTCTCACAGGTACTACGCTTTATCAGATGACTATGGGGACCTGCAGCAAAGGTGAGCATCAGAGTATCTAGGAGCTTGCCGCATTCACTTGCAGCTGTTAGATGCCAAGCACACCCAGGAATGTTGCGTTTGTTGAATTCCAAGCTTCCTGCACAGGACCTTGTGAACGATGAAGCCCTTGAACAACCTGCATCTGCATTACTGCCTAGTCCTAGCTGGAACCCTGTTCAATCAATCAACCGTAGGTATCGTAATCTGTCCGGCACAAATGAGCAGCTTGCGTCACAGCTGAAGGAGGCACATGAGGCCTTATACGAGTTACAGGCGACTGTGCAGGCAACACCGCCAGCAAAGCGCAGAGAGCAGCAGCACCTGGTGTCTCGAGTAGTAGAAGCTGAGCAGGTGGGCAGTCACTTTATTTGTAACATAAATGTCTCCTGTCCTTGATGGTGAGCTTTGAACCTGTATAGTCAATGAACCTTGTCCATGACATTGTTAGCTGCATTCCAAGAAAGGCTGTGCAACATAATCAGCAACCGTCACACTGCATGCCTGCTGCACTGCTTACCAACAGGCTGTGAAGTCCCTCGAGCAAGAGAAACGGCAACTGCATGAACGGCTGTTGCAGGCTCAGGCCTTCATTGCCTGCTTAGGGCAGCGCACAGTAATCAAGCCCGGCAGTGAACAGCAGCAGCAGACATCAGCAGACGGCCCCAGCATGGAAACACCCGTAGGAAAGCAGCAGAGTTTGATTGACAATTCAGCCACACCTGTGTGTAATAATACAGTTCAAGCAGCTGCTGCATTTGCACCAGCCACAGCTGTTGACCAGTGTGATGCAGAGCCTGTCCAGCATCCGGCACCAGCAGCGGACACAGATACCTTTGGTGGCTTTATCACACCCGTGAAAGGCCGCAGTAACCCTCTGTTTGACTTGCCTAAGACACCAAGCAGTATTTTGCAGGCTGAGTCCGCCCCTACGGCCTTGGGTGGCAGTGCACACCTGGCTAGCTTCCCAACAGAGCCAGTCTCACCCATTCTGGCAGCTGCGGCAGAAGCACTATCAGCTGCTGCTGGGCAGCAGCAAAAGCAACAAATTCAGCTAAGTGCAGCCAACCATGAGCTGCAGACCGTGCAGCAAGAGCAGCTGGGACTAAGGGAGGAGATTAGTAAGGCAAAGTCTGCACTGGCAGACATTGCTGGCCAACTTCGTGCCAGCATTTGTGGCTCATCAGCACACACAGGAGCTGCAAATTCTACCAACAGCAGCAGCAGCTCAAGCAGCAGGTCCACGCTGTGTGCTGGAGCTGCTTCAAAGCCTACTACCAGAGCAGCGCCCGGCAAGCCTGCTGTGGCTTCTGATGCCTCAAGGCCTGCATTCAGTCAAAGGAATGCTTGGCATGCCAGCAACAGCGCTGGTAGTAAGCAGTTGAGCCGGCTGCCCACAGCTGCCAGGGAGCAGAGCGCCTTGCTACCTGGAAATAGGCTGGGTGCAATTGAGACAAGCACTACCGGGGCACAAGGTGCAGGTGCTCCGTTGCCAAATAAGGACTTTACCTTTCCACAACTTAGTAGTGGCAGCAGCATCCACAGCAGAGTCAGCAGTAGAGGTGCTCAACAGCCGCAGGGGTCTTCTACTTCTGCCAACAGGCTGCAACAGTGCCAGGCTTATGGCAGCAGTCTGGGTGCATCACATAGTGAGGGGGTTCCTGTGTCAGCAGCAAGCAGCGCCTCAGGAGGCAAAGGGAGCTTGAGCTTGGATGACCTTATCAGAGATGCGGAGAGCGTGTCACTGGAGTATGGTATCAGCCCACGATGTGATGCTGTGCTGGAAGACACTGCGACAACTTCAACAGCAACCCCAGCAGCAACCTTTGCAACAAGTGCGCAGCCAGCAAACCCTCATGCCAGTGTTACTGCTGTATCTGCCAGTTCCTCAGCAGGTTTGCAGCCAGCCCAGACAGTTGCTGAGGCTGCTGCTAGGAATGTAGCACTGGCATTTATCCAGCATGCTCTGACACAGGAGTCAGGATGCAGCGCCCCTGGCACAGCAGCAGCAGGTCTGCAAGTGTCTCCAGAACCATCTGATAGAGTGCCAGCAGCTACTCCTGTCCACCATCAGCAGCAGCAGCTTCAAACCCCACACAGCGTGGCTGGCAGCAGCAGGGACCCAGATGAGCCCAGCCCTGGCTTGGATTATCAGGAGCAGATGCAGCAGGGGCATGCTGACCAGGTCGCAATTCGTCGCCAGCTGGCTGAGTACCTGGCAGACACACCTGGGTCGGCAGTGTCATCTGCAGGTGGTGCAGCAGCAACCATTGCTGCAAGACAGTGGCTGCAGCAGCAGGCACAGCCAACGCCCATGGCATCACTGGAGGACACCCCAGACACACATCCCGCTGCAAATATGACTGCAGTTGACCTGCGCTCTGCTGTCAAGTCAGCATTCTCTGCTGCGCAATTGACAGCAGAGTCACCAGCAGCAGCGCTGGCCCCTGCAGCAGGTGCAAGCCCACTGCAGCTGGTAGCCACACCACTGGGGATGGAGGGCTGTGCATCCAATAATCTGCCTCAAACACCTTTAGATCTGGGCATGGCCCCAGAGGCTGCTGCCTTCCAGCAGCGCTCCCTCGTGACCCCATCATATGCCACGCCCACAGCCATCGCCAACCAGAGAGCAACCAATGGTGGCATCTTTGCAGCTGATGAGGCAGCAGCAGATGATGCTATATCAGGAAACAAAACGATGGATGGCTGTAGCGAGAGTACCGCCAACACGCCTCTTCAGGGGCAGCAAACTGCAGCTGCAGTAGCAGAGCCATCAGCAGCAGGGGACGTCTACCTTACACCTGCAGCTGGGATGGCTTTGCACAATGGCAGGGCTCAAGTACAGCGTCAAACTGGGTTGGATGCCCAAGAAGGTTTGGCTACCTCCGGCACTACTTCAAAAACAATCCCTTCCAGTGTGGATGCTGTTGAGGGCTCAAGAGCTTTACAGTCAGCAGCAGCAGCCCTGCTGGCCAGCATCAGCCCAGCTGGCCTTATCAGTCCCAGGGAGGCAGTGCCTGTCCATGTCTTGCAGCAGATGACTCCAGAGTGGCTAAAGGATTTGCGTCAGAGGTGCCAGCAGGGGTCACTACAGGTCCAGGAGTTGCGACAGCAGTTGGGGCTGGCTACCCCTGAAGCAGCAACAGGGCCAGAGACAGCAGGAGCCCATACTTCACCAGCAGGAGAGCCATCAGGAGCCTTAAATGCTGTTCATCCAGCTTCATGCGCGAGTGAGTGTCCAGCAGCCGAAATGGGGCAATGGCAGACAGATGCAGATGCGGCCATGCCACCCAGTGACAGGCCAATTGCCCCTGCTAGGCGCGATGGTGTCGCACCTGAGGCAGCAGCAGCAGCAGATGATGGCCCAAATGCACAAAGTGCACATGATCTAACTATTCACAGTGCCCTCAGCCATAACAGCTCAAGAAGCAAAATAGACAAGCTGAGGCGGCGTGCAATAGCACAAGCAACCGCTGCCGCTGCAGCAGCTGCTGCCTCTTATGAGGAGCTGGAGCGTACTGACAGCGGCGGCAGCCTTGCGCTGTACATGCAACAGGATCAAGAGCAACAGAATCAGCAGCGGTTTCTGTCAGACCCTGCAAGCGGGGGTGCTGGCAGACTGCTGGGGCCCGAGGGTGCATCCCTGTTCCCTAGCAGACCTGACTGCCCAACTCCTGGCAGTGCATATTCTACAAACTCCTCACCTGTTGCCAGCTCACCAGACCAATTGCTGGCTGGCCTTCACAATAGCAGGGCAATGGCAAAGCAGCTGCAGCAACATCTGCAGCGACACCTAGAGAAAACAACATCCTTGCCCAACATGCCCAAGCTTGGCAGCACGGCATCAGGCGCTACTGCAGCTTGTGCTGCACCAGCAGATGTCACGTCAGTGCAGACACCACAGACCAACAGTCGGTTCGCAGGACCTGTGGCAGCTGAAGGAGACTCAGAAGGCCCGCTGCCACATGCATCAGCGCTGACCCCAGGGGCCATCCTGAATGCCAGCTCAGTGTCCAGGATGCTGTCCCCCAGTATGCAGCTGGACCAGGTTTTTGAGGCAACTGTGAAAGACTCGCAGCAAGGTGAGGTGGAAGGGGCAGCTGAGACCGTTGTTAGCTACAGCAGCAGACGGTGCAGCAGAGCAGCAGATGAAAGTGGCCAGTGCCTCAGCTCCACAAGGTCCCAGGAGAGCATCAGCTGCAGCAGCAGCAGCAACATGGCCACCTTGTCAGTTGCTGTTGCTGCTGCAGCTGCAGCGGAGCCAGGGGGTGATATCCCTTTAGCTGCCCACCCACTGCCAGGATACAGCAACATTAGCACAATTGTCGTCAACACAGAACGTTCGCTGAGGGCGCATCAGCTGAGCAGTGTGGTATCTGGCACCCGCATCTCAGCGTCTGAAGTCCAGAGCATCAACAGCCATACACCTTGCATGTCAGACTCTGTTCATACTCATCCAGCACAGATACCAGCCATGAGCAGTGCAGCAGCAGCATCAAAGTCTAGCAATGTGCCACAGTGCAAAGCTAAGTATGGCCCTTCTTTGGGCAGCTGGGTGGGGTCACCAAGTACTGCACCAGCTGGTGGTTTTGTGGGGGGTGAGGGCAGCTCATGCCCAACGCACACAACAGCAGGAGCATCTAACATCACAGCAGACAGTGGTGCCACAGGGGGCGTATTGCAGGACAGGGGGATCGAGCAGGCAGCAGATGAAGGCAACAACGCAGCAGTACAGGCTCAGTATGTCCCTCTGGGAGACTCTCCAAGCAACAAGCAAATGACCAGCGGTACAGGCGCTGATGCAGGTGTAAGCCACAACAAAACACCTGCATCAATCATGCAAGCAGTCAGTGCTGGTACACCTAGCAGTTGCTGCACTTCACAACATGTTTTGGGTGTGTTTCTTGGATCATCTCCTGATGCCCTGTCCAAGGGTCCACTGGCGGGTGCAGAGACGGGTGATAAGGCCGCTGATGCAGCACAGTTACATGAAACAGACTCACAGGAGCAGTCAGCTGTTTCACAGGCAACAGCACCTCAACCTGCCAATAGCAGCTGCACAGATCTCAGCAGTGGCAGATATGCCACACCTCCCATGGACTTTGCCACATCAGGTTGCTGTTCTGCAAAGCAAGAAATATTTTACACAGGACTTCAGCACACTAGCCGGTCAGTTGCTGGCAGACCCAGTAGTGCCCACCAGGATGCAGAGGTAGTTGCATTTGGTGGGTTGTCAGCAGGCACAGATGCGGCAGTCGTACCTGCTGCTGCTACAGCTGAAGCAGCTGGGGATGGGGATGGAAGTGTCAGACATAACTTACTGCTGCAGCAGCTGCTTGACAGTCCCGGCAGCTCCTGTGCGAGCATTGATGGCAGTCCTGCTTGGGCCAAAGAAGCAGCAGCACTAGGCAGCAGTACTTGCACTGATGTAATACCACCTGTCCCTGCCACATTAGCTCCAGTGGATATTGTTGATAGCCATCCAGGAAGCCAAGTGCCGGCATCAGACTCCAGCTCAGGTGCTACAGCAGGCCGTAGCAAATGCAGCAGGGGCAGCCAGACACCTTCTGCTCTTACGACTGCCACAACAACTGCAGGTGTAAATACTGCTAGAGCAGTGTCAAACACCACTGCCATGTCAGGCAGGTCGCTGGCAAGCCTTGCGCTGCCAGACCTGGATACCATTGATGCACCAACATCAGGAAACATCACTGCAGCGCAGCGAGGCTTGCAGGCCAGCAGTGATGACCTCACTGGCATGACTTTTGAGCAGCGCCTACAGCTGCTGTGTATGGGTACTAGCAGCAGTGACACTGGATCACCTAGCCCTCCCCCAGGAGCAGAAGTTCCTGCTGTGGATGGTAGTTCTGGAGCAGAGTGCACGTGCCAGGTCCAGACTCCTGTGCTGCCAGGCCATGTTGTGTGCAGGGCTACGCAGACCAGCCCTTTGGTGGTGGATGCCGTTACACAGGTAACCATCCGGCCACTACACATCATCACAGTTGCATGCAGTACGCTAACGCTTTGAAGCTGTTGACAGCCTGTAGAGGTCACTGAGCACATGTCAAACAACCAGTATCATACAGTCCATATCCCGGTAGCACCAGCCTCGGATGTACCTGCTCTTTGACAAATGCCTGCAGAGGAGAACAGGGCGGAGTGTTGAAACTCAGGTTACTCCCAAGCCTGGTGGTGGCCATGCTGCAAGCAGCACATCAACATCAGCGTGTTCTCTTGAGTAAGAGAAGGTGAGCACAGGCGCAGCTTGTGTGGCTTCTGCTGTGCTGGTAAACAATCCAGGCAATGCTCTAGCCTGCCCGTGTCAAGTGGTGTCAGATCACTGTTTCATGCCTGCAAGGCAATTGTGACTCTAGTTCACACATCACAACTATCACATGTGTTTGCTATCTCATTCCACTGCCTGCGGAATCTTCAACTCTCAATCCCATCCAATCTGGAACAAGTGGTGTTGCCATGATCAGTCCAATCATTGACCATCATCTTGTTGTTGGGCGCAGGTGAAACCAAGTGGCTGACTCCTCCAAGACCACAGAGGCAGCTGAGCCTGCTGAACATCAGCAAGCAACTCTTCTGCTCTGCTCACTGGTTTGAGCCTCAGATCGGATGGACAATTCAGTGGCTTGTTGCCTGTTGTGTGTCCTAGGACACTCTAGACCCACACGAATGAAGTGTACTTTGCTATAGTTATGCAACAGCAGCAACAGGAGCCAGCAGCAGCTGCACTGGCAAGTATATGATGCCGCTTGCATCCATGGTGGGACTAATCCCATATGCATTGACACCATCAACCTTCACACTTCATAACATGCATGCCAGATATTGTTACAAACAGTGGCCCCACTCTGTTCTCCCGCACATATCTCGTCCAGCTGCTTGCGACCTCCATAGCTTAAATTGTACCTAGGCAGTGACCATCATACATTGTTGTTCACCTCTTTCACATGTGGAGTTGGGCATGTCCTGTACAGGAACATTGTGGTGTATACAGGAACATTGTGGTAGTACACCTCCTTCGCAGGAGGACTCTGGGACTCAAGATCAACAGCACAAGCATGGAGCATCATCATCCCTGGGTGGCGGCCCCTTCACTTATGAGCGTGCTTGCCAACTCCTCCATGTTTCATGGCCTCAACAGTGTAGTGTGTGGACCTTTACCTAGCTGAAACGGTTTCACTGCGCAGTGCATTGCACTAGGTATGCATCTGTCGACGTCGCGTGTCTTGCTCGTGGGCAACACCAAGCAACCTTCATAGTATGAACATGTCATGCCAGTCTGCGTCTGCGTTTGACAGTGTCAGCAGTTCGGCCGTGACGGGGATGGAGAAGCATGGGCCGCGTGCACGTGCACGAAGCGACGCGGGCGTTGTCGTGTGCTGCTGCTGTGAGTCATGACAGAGAGATCAGCAGCACTTATCAGAAAAGATTTCACATCGTGCAGTTGAACTCCTAACCTCACCTCCTAAGTACTTAGCGCGGTTTGATTGAAATTCCCTCCATAGCAAAAGGTGTACCACAGCCATTAGTCTGCACAATGTGCATTGACCACCTGTATGGCTATTCTATCGCCTTCATCGCACCAGCCCAACACCGTCTGGCTGGCCAACCGCACAGCTGCACAGTACAGCTGTACCCTGTGCTATGCGCGTTTGAATGAATACTGTTTCTGGCAGAACTGACATAGCTACTAAAGGCCAGGGCCTGTTTAGTCGCTTTGTTCAGAGCGCGCTCCCGGCCTCGCTAGTACGTACGCGAACATACACCTAGCCATGGCGCCCCAAGTCCAGCGCTGGACAGCAGCCAAGTGGCATGTCGTAGCTCTTGCAATGGCGCTGGCGTGGTTCGTGTCTGCTAGCACCCAAGATTCCGGCAGTAGGCTGCTGCATGATATGGACAGGCAGCTGCTGCAGGCAGGAAGCAGAGGTGGTAAGGGGACATCATATGCACCTTGATCAGCAGTACACCACAATGGATATGGGCTGCCGCGAAAAGCTTGAATGCATGAATGATACTGAACAACTATGCAATTGTCTCAGACAGAACGGTTCATCAACTAATCGCTTTGACCTGGCGTCGGCCATCACAGCCTGTGAGAAGGTTGACCCTGTTCCAGATAGCCAGAGCCTTTGTTGTTGAGCTAGTCACACGCAATTCCTGTGCTCAGCTACCATTCCCTGCCCATGCATGCCCTGCGGCGATACGCCTTTGTTTCTATCTTGCTTGCAGCAGCTGACAGCACAGATGCACAAGCAGCTGACCTACACACTGGCAGTCAACTGACACCACCAGGGGAAGAGTGGCTGCCACCAGCTCAGTCATCAGCCACACAGCTCAAGCAGCAGTCAATGCAGCAAGAACCAGCAATGCAGACAGCACAGAAGAATAAACAAAGACAGTTGCTGCAGGGGAGGGGCAACGGCCAACATGTCAGCAGTCAAGGGTCATCTGCATCTCACAGGTGATTGAGTAGGCAAGTTGTCTATAGAGCTTTCTGGCCAAATACCTCTGCAGCGTACCATTGGGTTATGGAGTTGCATCGTTTAGGCAGAAGGTGCAACAACAAGAGGAGCAGCGCACAGCCTCCAGCAGGGCTGCACAGGCCAGCGCTTCAGAGGCTGACACATTAACCCAGCAGAGCGCTGCAGCAGCTACTGCTGCTGATGCTTCTGGATTAATTGACTTTGTGCAGTTGGTGATGTCACAGGGTATGCCTGCCACAGTGGACCTTGCAACTCCCTTGTTACATATACTCTCATTGACACGTCAATCTTCAACCTGCCTGTAACCCACACCGTAGGCCTCCCCAGAATTCCAGCAAGTCGCCTCGCCACTCCAAACATCCCTCAGCACCACCATCCCGCTCACATCCGGCCCGGCCACCTGCAGCCAAGCTCAACCGTAAGCTTACTGCAGCAGACACAGTGGCTACTAAAGCACACGGCCTCAGAAGCCCTTGCAGCTGCAGATGGATGGATGGCAGGATACACAGAGCAACAGCAATTGAAAGGGTGCCATTGTTGCTGCATCCACAAAATCAGTCCTGAAGTCGGCAGAAACATGCTCCTTGGCTGATAAGTGAACAACATTGTGCCTGACATGCAATACTTACTTACCAAAATGTTCTTTGCTGCCCTACAGCCATACAGCCGCGCTTGAGCATACACACCATCTCCAACATGGCATCTAATGACATCTACAAGGTGATTTGGTGTCGCAGAGCACCTTCAGGCTACTGCACACCATGCAACCACTACCCGCTTGGCGAAAGTGTTCTGTGCATAATGCACTTGCTAAGCCCTATGAGCGTTGCAGTCATGTCCCATGATTACATGATGCATGATGCAGGGTTGCCCAGTGAGAAGGACAGCAGCACACTGGCTTGCAGTTGCCTTCAGTTTTTTTGCTGCCGCAACTTGCATATTCCATCAACAGGCCCCAGCAGCACTCCATATGACCACACCTCTGAGGTAGCACCCGACTGCTTTGTGTATGTGCCCCGGCCTTACAGATCATGTACCTCATGTCACTCGATGAGTTTATGAATCGGGGTCCGGTAACTGGTGATGCCTCATATCACGGCATTGCTGGCATCCATGGAGCCAGAGTACCATACAATGGACAACTTCCTGGCGGCGGAGGGTGAGGGTTGAAGAGTGAACAGCATCACACCACATCGGCACCAAGATAGCACTGCTTGATGTTGTTTTCCTGCAACCCTGTGGACAAAATATTGCAAGCACAATCTGTATCAGGCCTGTTCACTCAAGGGCCCTGTGATCAGAGTGCATAACCTTGTGTCTGCTGTATAAGGCCTCTTCTATCCTCTGCTATTGGTCTTCATAATTCATGGCAATCTGCGCTGGATGTGCATATCATTGCAGCATGTGAGGTCAGCTGTCATCAGTTGTACTGTACTTGCAGGTTTTGTATGCATTCAAACACCTGGTTTGGCCCCTGGCATAGACCCTACTGCCTCTTGTTTGAGCAGCACCTCAAAGAAGCCTGCTATACCGTAGCAAACAGGTTCACACATGCAAAGCGTAAGCAACGGGCTAAGCTGGCCTGCGGGAGGCTGCGCGCGCCATTCTGGGACCCAACAGTGGTTGAGTCGCCCAGTCTGTTGGTCGATCAGACAGTGCAGGTCTATGACAGCAGTGGCAGCAAAACGGCTCCCCTGAGCAACCCACTTCAGGGCTACTGTTTCAGGGTGAGATGCTGTTGCATAACACAGACTGTTAGGCATCCAGGGCTGTGTCAGGAGGCCTCCATCACCTACTGCAGTAGCACCTAGCAAGTGTCAATCCCGCTTCCCCCTTTCAATGACGGAATTAGAGTATTCTGTGTTCACCTTTGTTGATGCTGTGGTGTGTACACCGCACCGCTGCTGCCGTCTTCAGACCTACGCTCAGACTGATGCAGGCAGCAAGTCTCCGGGTCAATGCATGGTCCGCATACCTTCCTGGTTGAGCACTTGCCAGAATCAGGCAGGAACCTTTGCTGGCACACTCAGTGCATTCCTGGCCTCCAGATCATGGGCCTGCACAAACAACGGAGAGGGCAGAGGGTGCCCAGGCAACCTGGAGATGTTTCATAACAATGTACATAACACAGTAGGGGGGGACATGGCAACACTTCCACTGGCCGGTTGGGATCCCCTGTTCTGGTGAGTTGATAAAAGTGCTGCTGCTGCACAACACCACCAGCATCCTGGCTGAGGGTATATACCATATGATGCTCACCAGCAGGCATGCACATTGGGCTGCTGTGCTGTGATACCCACAAGGGCTGAAGCAGACTGCAGCTGCCAGCACCACAGCCTGGTGGCAAGGACTCACCACTTACCAGGCTTCTACGCCAGCCAATTCTCCTGTCACAGCCACAAGTTGCTGTTGTACCTATTGTTTCACAGGCTTCATCACGTCAACGTGGACAGAATGTTATTCCTCTTACAAACAAGTGCAAATATCTGGCAAAGCAGCCTCCCCTACTTCTCTCCTTTTCCAGCCAATGCAACCTGTGGTGAGAACATCGGACAGTGTGGGTACAGCTATGGCACATCTGCAGGCTCTAGCTTCAATGAAGAGCTCAGCAGCATGGCACAATCAAGCTCTTCTGCTGGTATGCGGAGGTTGCTGCAAGAGGAGGCATTAACAACAGGAGGTGACCCACGGTCCCCTCAAGCCAGAGCATACCTCAGCAGGTACCTGCAGGACCTGAACGGGGGGTATGATGGCTACAGGTGGCATCTTGTGGTGGACCAGTTCAACCCTAACGCCCTGGGGAACCGGACATTTGGTCTCCATGTGCTGATCAATGATCCAGCTAAGGTCAAGCTGCCCATGAGCAGTGCAGACAGTGTGGATCTGAGTGCTCTGCGACTGCTGCCAAATTACTGTGATTCCTACTCAGGGTTCAACACTTACATGCCTGAGATGGCAAGTGATCAAGTGAGTACCTGTGCTTGGTCAGCTTGATCTGCGATGGACAAGACAGGCTGCTGCACGTTGACTAATGAACACTGGTAGCCGCAGGCAGTGCGTTCGAACAGTGTCCAACAGCTTCATTGTGTTACCAGTGTTGCAGCATTGTCAATGTCCAGGGCCGTCCCACAATGGCCATTAGCAGATGTCTGCTATCAGCCAGACTGATCACTGTTTCTTTCTGTGTGACTTCATGATGTCTGTGCAGAATACGACTATAGCTACCTACCTCAACAGCTGTATGCAGAGGATGGGCATCAGCCCCGATGTTCCCCCCCTGCATCCTGATGATCCAACACTGGGCCCATCACACAAACCACTGACACAAGATCAGCTGCGCATTGTGTGCATTGACTCGGGCAACAAAGACTGCACATCCATTGTTGAGGGGACATACAAGCTCTCACTGGGTTGGGACATCATGACCTCCACATTTGTGTCTGCTGCGCAAATTTTCAAGCCAGAAGGACAGGTCGGTATTGCAGCCAACTGGTCAAAAGAGGCAGGGCCTAAACCTATGGGCATACCAGGCCCACATGGGCAGGAACAGTACCTGTATGTGAAGTCAGAGAAGTTCTAAGCCTCCTACCAACAAGCTGATTGTGCCTGGCTCTGGTAACAGACCTAGTTAAGCTGAGCTCACATGTACTGTACAGAGCAACAATAAATGCTAGCGGTTACAGCAGAAGGCCAAGCTGCATGTACCAGTGCTGGCAACTTAGAGCCGCCAGACACAGGTTGAAAAGGAAGCGGGTAGTCTAAAGCAAGACAGTGCGTTGGACTGTGTCAGACCAAAATGGTAGAAACTCAACTATTATCATCCAGGTTGTAATGCTCCTCAGCACTCAGTATAAGCCCTCCAGGGTCATAAATGAACCATGCTTGATAGCACCATCTGTGGCTGCTCCAGAAGAGCATGGATATGCATGGGGTTGTCGCAATATGTCAGTCTGCATGCCTTTCATGTTTATATCTCATATTATTGTGTCATCATGGGTTTCCTAACATCTTTCTAAAGCATGGCCAACAGTGCATGTTGCAATTGTACAGCGTCAGCTGCCGGACTAGGTTTGTTGGGGCTGCTGCCTTGCTTCAAGCATGCAGCCGAGCGTCCAGCCTCTTCAGCCAGCAATTCCTCAGGGCTGAGCCGCTGCCTTGCACAACAGCCGCAGCATCCAGGGTAAGGCTCCCACAGTGGCACCTGTAGACTGTATAAGATGGGATCAGCAGGAGAAATTGTTGTACCTGCCAGTATCATTCGTCTATTGCAGTGCAATTGGCTTACTGACAGCAGCTGCTGCCCATTCAATTGGGTCCTGATCCTGTGACGTTACACAATCTGTTTTGAAAGCACCTGGATGTCGTTGAGCATCAAGTTGTACTTGTGATCAGTTTTGAATAGACGAGCACCTGCTGGGTTTCAATTAAAGAGTTTGTGACAGGTTCCTGCGTAGCTTGTCAGCGTTGAAATGCACCGAATCTGTTCTTACTAAGGAGATGATTGAATCATCAGTGTGGCGCATGTGATTTTTTAAGATTGTGTGCTCATAACAGACACATTCTACCATGCACTTGTGTATCAAATCCCATTGATGACAGAGTGCAGCAGACATGCGTGTGATTGGGACGCTGCTACAGCCACCAGCAGGTCACACAGTTGCACTGCACTACCACAGACTAGAAGGTAGAGCATGCTGCACATCCTGATCCTGTATGGAGAACTTTGGACACTTGACTATATGTAAACTGTGATTTGTGAAGAAACGGAGATCCAGCGCATGTGTCTTCGGTTTGCGGGCTTCTGCTTGTACTGCTCGACGATTGGTTTTCTCTGACGATCCGCCACGCCCTGCCCCGGCCAAGCGGCGCAGAAGAAACCACTAGATGAATCTACAAGCTCTTACTGTGTACCCGTGTGGAATGACGTCGCCTGCTGCCTGCTGTTAACATGCACTATGGATTGTACCTAAGCCGGATGCTTGCCGTGTACAGAGCGCCTACTTCATGGATTTGCTGACGGGATATGGCTCAGACTCCGACGAGAAGCAGTCAGAGTCCACCTTTGGCTCAGCTAAAACCAGTCAGGAGCAGGTACAGCCGAGACCCAGGGCAGCAAACCCACCAGTAGCAGTGTTACCCAATCCTTTTGCTGATGCACCATCAGACAGGTTGGTTCAGGGTCATTTGAGAATCACGGAGTCTGAATATATAAATGGATACTGACAGTAGGTCGGTGTATGTGGTAATACAACGGCTGCATAAAGTAGAACGGCCTGTACCAGGTGACCAGCTGCTGCTTGGGTGCCTGCGGACCTTACAGCATGGCTTAAGTACTTCCAGATGCATACAGCAAGTAGTGCAGCCACTGATGTGCATCTTGGCCAGTAAAAGTGCAAGGACTAGTTGATAAAGGGTGACATATCTGGCATCTCTGACAATAGCATTGCCGCCAGCAGCAATTGACCTGCATTTTACATACGGCTATGTACTGCCTGTCTAAAATGTGCATGCAGTGGTGCAAGCAAGCGCCCTTTCACAGCAGTGGTGGGCCACTCTTTGCCTGCAGCTGCTAGCAGGAGCAAAGTCAGCAAGCAGCACTCAGCAGCTGCCCCTGTATCGCGGCCAAAAGCAGCCTCCATCATGATCCCACCTCAACTTGCTGGCAGGTGAGAGCCCAGACATTATCTGCTTCACGATGACAGGATGGGGCTGATGGTTGTCAGGTGTTGTAGTACACTTGCAGGAGTGTCTATGCCGGCCGAACACCTGAGCTTGTTTGGCAGCAGTCTGTAGATAGAGCCTGGCTGTAATCGTTCTGTATAAGTGGCTTTGTGTGAATCCACAACACCCGCAAGGTATGACAATCAGGGACATTAGCTGCAGCGTAAGCGTCTGATGTTCACCTGCTGCTTTTTACCAGGGCAAATGTTGCCACTGAAGATCTGGAGAGACTCTTCACTAGGAAACCTGGTGCTGCTCAGGCCAAAAGCATCACAGGCTTGACAACCCATCCTGCAGACATTGAGTAGGCCAAGCTGCAGGCTGCTCAGGCATCCATGTGTGAGCGATTAACTAGTGCAATCGTTCGCTGTCCACCCCCTTGCAGAGCTGCGTCCTTGCATGCAGTGCGCATTGGTTCTTGAGCCACTAGTGCACTGTTGTGGCCGCCAAGACTGCTGTGAGGACTATGATGGTCAGCTGCTGTGGGTCTCGGCATCATCATGAGAGCTGCACAGCAGTATGTAGAGCCACGCTGGTTACAAGGAAGGAATCAGTAAGTGATAGAAGGGTCGTTCGCAGTCTTGATGTGCCAAATATGACAATGCTCATCCCTGGCTGTGTGCAGGAACACCTGTCGGATTCATACAAGCCATACAGCCTACAGTCAGAAGCTACAACAGCCAATTTGTGCAGCTAGAGCCTGCATCAGTTGCGGAAGCGACGTCGAAACAAGCATATCATCGGAGAGTCTGTAGTGG
Source organism: Coelastrella sp. MACC-549 (assembly GCA_018290735.1). Lineage (NCBI taxonomy): Eukaryota > Viridiplantae > Chlorophyta > Chlorophyceae > Sphaeropleales > Scenedesmaceae > Coelastrella > Coelastrella sp. MACC-549. Next base: position 53,857 of record JABEVS010000197.1, on the reverse strand, counting down.
AGCAGCATGCATCCTGGTTGGAAACCACGGACAGAGATGTAAGCAATTCAACGGTCTCATTCTTGCAACAGCAAGCAAATAATACAATTGGTTCTAGTTGCTGCATAGATAGAAGCGTGAACAGGTCAAAAGCTTGCCGATCCTAGTACATCGGTGGTAGCGGTCAAGTGTGGCTAAGCAATCTGGAGACCCTGCGCCTCCAGCAGCTGCCCAAACACAACGACGCTGAAGTACGGGCTATTTGATGAGCCTGGAGCTGGAAAAGCATCGCACATGAGGGTTGAGGGCAGCATAACCAACAGACTTGGGAGGTCCATGGCTATAAATAGACGCTGCCAGGGGCTGATATACTATTCTTCACATAATTCAATTGCAGATAACCTTTTTATACGTCGTAAACTGTCACGTACAGGGTCACATAGCTCTGGTAGCAATACGAGTTCAATCTTTTCACTGTGTCAAGGTAATAGTCGCAAGAATAATAGACATATATCGTAGTTATTATGATATTAGTTCTTCGGTCCCTTGGGACGTTGGGACTAACCGCAGCACGGGGGCCTTTTCCCTTTTATGCAGACAGCTCGGAGCTACAACAAGGATGAATATTGCTACCCTGCTGTTTGTGGCTGCCTTCTTGGGTGAGTAGCAGGGCCTGTGCGAATGGGCCATGGCTTCTCTTGACACCAGCACACGGTACTCACAACCCAATGCCGCAGGCGCCACACAAGCGGCACCGTATGCTTCAATCCAAGAGGCAATTGCTGGACTTCCGGAGCTGTCCCTGCTGGAGGACAACATTGCACTTTCTAGCGGTCTCACACTTACAGACACTCTCAAGAGTCCCAGCTTCGTTGGCACACTGTTTGCTCCAACCAATGCGGTAAGTGAAAACAAGCATGACTAACATCAGCAGCATGTGGCTGGGGATGCTATGCGGCTCTGAGATGCAGCATCACCTTTTGCTGTAGCCCGCGCTTCACCCGATTGTGGCGCCAGTCCTCGGCAGGCCAGCCGAACATGACGGTGCCAAGCCCGATCCATTGCCAGTCAAGATATGCAGTTTTCCTCTCTGTAGGTGCTGCAACCATTGAAGGATGCTGTTGGTTCTGACCTGTCAACAATGCTTGGCGACCCAGCACAGGTCAATGACGTGCTCAGCATGTCTGTTGTGCCTGACAAGGCTTACACTCTGGATGAACTCATTGCTCTGGATGGTCAGACCCTCGCAACACTGAATGGCAACAAAGTCAATGTGACAGTCAAGCAGTAAGTACTGAACTGGGTGACCTCATGAATACATCCCTCCGGGCAGCAGATCAGTATGCCGACTGGCTCCTGGCTTGCATCGATGTTAGTAAGGCCCCTTGCATGGTTTGCATAGTCATGATCACTTTCAGGAGAAGCAACTGGCTGCAATACCATATGTGCATAGCCAGCACGAGGTGCCTTGGCTCCATCCCCAGCTGCTACTGCAATGCAGGGGTACTGCTGGAAAGATAGTCTACATCAATGAGGCCCCAATCACTGGTGCAAACATCAAGGCTGGCAACTCAATTGTCATGGAGATGGGGGGTATTGTGGTTTCACCAGACTACCAGCAACTCCTGGACTCCTTGTCACCACCGCTGGCTGCCCCTGCGTCAAGTGCTGACTTGTCTGCATCCAGCACCACCCCTCCACCTGCAACAGACAGTACACCCCCAGGCACAACAGGTGGATCCACTCCAACAGATACCCCAGAGGCTGGAACATCAACGCCACCAACAACCACTGACCAGAAGAAGAACTCAGCCAGTACGTCTGTCATGGGTGCTGCTTTGCTTGCAGTGCCAGCTCTCCTGGCAGTGCTGCTGTGAACAGCAATGCAGGGCACATGATGATCAACTCTATTGCAAAGAAACGTAGCATTTATCTCACAAGGGTGCATACAGGCACCAGTCAGCTCAATTTTGTCTTTTCTGCCCGTCTCAGCTATGCCACTGTGTTTCTATAATGGTTAGACCTGGTTACTTATCTTTGAGGGTCCTGCTATGCTGGAACATGCATGGAGCAAAGCAATCTTGTCAATGAACACAATCACTCAGTGCCACCATACGTGACACTGCAAGCGGCATACTACGTGGGAATCAGGAGACTATCAGCTGCCTGCCTGGAGCGAGAGTTTGTTTGACTGACAGGGTATACCATACGAAGGGAGTGTCTGCATCTGCAGACAGTTTTTGTGTGGTGTTTTCTATTGTGGGGCAGACCACCACCTTGCTGTCTGCAGTTGTTCATCATGACACTCACCTGCTGAGATGCAGGCAGATTGTGGTGAGTGACGCCAACCGTTACTAAAAGAAAGTATTGACAGGTTTGCCAGCACGCTGAGCTGTTTGCCTGTGACTTGTATATGATGGGCACTGCCCATCGTGTTGACGGTCAACTTGCAGTGCACCAGTGCTGTTTATTATATATAATAAGCAGCATCGGTGCACTACATATTGTGACAAGCCAGAGTAAGGCACTTGCACTGCCCAAGCCGCACCATGCAATGTCTCATACTGTGCACGGGCTGAAGTGGCCCTTGTTGCTTGCCAGATTTGAATTCTACCTAGAATACCTAGGTAAAAGTATCTAGCTGCTCAGTTCCACAGTTGCCGTCGCTTCAAGCCCAGCATGGCTATGCCATAGGCAGTGTATAGCTATGTTGCAGTGTGCCTTTGCAACTTGAAGGTCTGATCCGACTCATGGAACCGTGCCTCACGGTGAGGCCCCCCCCCCCCCCCCGGTCGGACCGTGTGGGTTTTTCACAAATTTTACATGTAGCACATGAATTTCAATACTGTGATAGTAAACATGCCATTGACACGATGTCACAACGAGGCCATACTGAACAGTATGAGCCAATGCCATGGTGGCACTGGCGCTCAGCTCAGCCTCAGCGTGGCACGCAAGGCACAGCCAGTAGTACTCGGTATACTGACGTGCAATATGGCATTCACAAAGGGACATCGATATGCCAGGCCTAGGATAGCAAGGCCCCTGGAATTCATTTTGCCGTCTGGCCAGAGCATTTGGAAAGGATATGTATGGAACACAGCCAGTGATTGACTCACTGCAGGACTGCAGCAGGATTGCAGCTTTCAGTGACGCCTGAGCACAGATTGGACTGTGAGTGCTGAACTCTGCAAATCAATGCAGGTGAGACACCTGGGGGCTTTGAACCATGACAATGTCTCATGCATAGATGCCACCACAAAAGTAGTAGTAGCAGTTCGCCTTTCCAGCCAAGCGACCCTTGGGATTATATACTCCTTCATATATGAAGCATGTGGCCATAGACAGCAATCCGTGTCATGTACACGGGTACGGTGGTTGCAACCTGATGGGTCAATGATGCCTGGGATGCTCCCTCCAACACAACAGCAACTGCTCAGAAGCAATATAGCCCAACTGCTCAGTGGACCTGCACAGCTTGTGGCATGCATGCTTCCTGACATACTTGCCACTGGCAAGTTGCCAAGTAAGCCCTGGACAGACAGTGTACGTCCACTGGATGTTGGCTGCTTGATGAAGCGTGATGGACGATCACCCTCACATGTGACTGCATACAAACGTGTGGCACATCCACAAACACCAGCCAGAGGCCTGGAATCCACCACATGTTCAAGAAGCAATTGTCAATGCCAAACTTCACCATTCTAAATGCCATTGCGCAAGACAATGATGCAAGCCCATGTACTGCCCTGTTCAGCTCTTCAAACTAAAACAACAGGAGATACATGTCTTTGGCCATGTGGAGCATGGTTCCAACTTGTTCACTCAAGTTGTACCTGCTCAACAGGCCAGCTCGCAGAACAACAGGGCATGCCTGAGTAAGCGGGCAACCCATTCACTGCAACAAGTTCACAATGTGGTACAAACTACACTAGTACAAGCATATTATGTGATTACAGATAGACCTTGAATGTTGTTATGATGCCCCGTACACAACCATGAGATGTGATCCTTGCACGAGTCTTGGTCTGTGGTGGCAGGGATTGGGCCGGCTTGCAAGGTGCGGCCTGCATGAGACATGCTGCTGACATGTGCCAGTACTCATGCAGTGAATGCATAATTCCATGTACTCATATCATCAAGTAAACACTAAATCAACAACTGAACGTGTTATACATGCACAGCAAGGCGGACACCCCCAGACTGCAGTACCGGTAACGCAGGCATAACTTGTTTTCTACCCTTATTGGGTTCACAACAGCAGTGACAAAGATGCTGGCTGCAGTGATGCTGAGCAAGTAAATGCAACCACCAGAAGAAGACTGCTGCATGCCTGCACTGCAAAAGCCTGCCGTCACTGCGCTGTCTCAAGTCCACAAACTGCTAATGTTCACTAGTCCGTCTGCCACCTGTAGCTCCTGCGGCATCCGCTGCTGACCCACCATCACTGACTGCCCTGCTGCGCCTGCTACTGCTGCCGCCTCCGAATGCTTGCCCCAGGCCAGCTGCAAAGCCAGCTAAAGCCCCAACACTGCTACCAGTAGCTGCTGGCCTGCACACCAGGGGAAGCAGCATGGTGCATTGGATCGCTGCAAACAGCTCAAGGTGCGAGGACCCAAGAAGAGCAGCTCATTGAGATGACCGCTGTGAGGATGTAGCCCTGCAGTTGCTGGCAGTTGTCACCGCAACATCCATCCTTGCGAAAATGCGTGTTGAGGTTGTTGTCACCTGATCTGCATGTCAGTGCTGCGGCTGCCCTCTGACTCCCCCAGCCCTCCTTCTGCTGCGGGCAGCACAGCCAGAATCTCCTGAAGCTCCTTCACCATGACTGCTGCACTTGTGGGCTTTTCAACAGCACGGCGGAGGTTGCGCACCAACTCCAGCAGCTCTCCTACAGGGGTGCAGGAGTACACCAGACAGTGTGTGTGCCTGGGGCTTGTAGCGGTGCAAGTGCATACTGGTTGACCCTGTTCGTACAGTGAGCAGCATCGAGTCTAGGACATCTAGGACAATAGTGTCCAGTATACCAACATGAGATGCATACTACAGCATACATACTGGATGCAAAAGGTGCTCAAGTCTGAGTCAATTCGGTAAACCATGACGCCAATACCCTCTGCTCCTCAGACCAAGAATGCAATGCCGGTGTCAAGTGCTAGGCCACACCTTTTTTCTCTGCAATCTCCACCTTGGCTTCAATCAGCAGCTTTGTCAGGTCTGCATGCTCTGACTGAAGCTGTTGGAGGGATGAAGTGGCAGAGTCAAGCTGCAGCAGACATGACCATGAGGTGTTGCAGTACTTTGGCATGACAGCACACAACAGCTTTCATTGCGGCAAAAACGGCAGCATTGGCCCATCATAGCACAGAAGCTGTAGTTGAATCCCACTTGACCTTCTGATAGTTACACAGCATGCCTGAGCAGCAGTGTTCAGCAGCGCAGCTTTTCGACAAATTATACAGGACCTGCAATAGTACCAACTTTGTAGTGTCCTTATATACCGACCTGCACTTGTATGTGAGCAGCCTCGGCTTCAGCATCATCAGCCTTGTCTATGGCCAACTTCATGCTGCTGTTCAGGTGATCAACAAGACTTTTGGTCACCTGCAGGATAATAACGTGCCTGTGCCGTGACTCCCCACACTGCCAGTGAACATCCCAGCATACACCTGCTGTATCGATGACCAAGCCATAGACTGCCATGCTTACCCCTGCAACGCTGGCGATGCCCTGTGCAACATCTCCTTGAGCTCAAAGTGCATCAATACTTTGTCAGTACCTCAAGCAGTTGACATGCTACTTTGTGCACTCAGCAAGGTGGACATGGCCTGGCAGCTGATGTATCAGGCTGCCCCAAGTTCCCAGCGCATGGGCTGGCCCTCACCTGCAGGCTGGCTGCCAATTCAATGTTGTCAGCTCGCAGCTGGCTCAGCTCTGAAGGACAAAAAGCAGGGCAACTACAAGGTCAGCACCAACAGCATAAGTGCACGCAGCTTGATGACTCTGTCACCTGTTACAATTTGCTGATGGCACGCCAACAGTGTGAAACACACATGTGGCAGCTAACACGACCGATGGCAGCAATGCATCAAGCCTAAGCGTTTATAGCTCACCCTTGGTCACCGCTTGTACATCAAGCAGTTCCTCTGATTTCACTTGCACAACAGCTGACAGGTGATGGCCGTCACTGTGTTTGACACCATCTGCATCAGCATTTGCGGCCTCATTGCTGTGCTGCTGCTGCTGCTGCAGTTCATGCAGTACATCAAGCAGTTGGCCAACTGCAACCTTGCTGACCGGGAGCTCTGAGCCAGACCCCGAGTAGATGATGCCGCTCCCAGCCTGCTGCTGCTCTCCAGCAGCAGCTGAACTCTGTCTAGCGGCAGGCAGGATGAGGTCAGCACGTCCTGGTGTGTCATCAACCACAACTGCTGTGTTTGGAGAGCTGATGTCTGCTGCTGGAGCCACTGCTGCTGCTGCTGATGCACAGTCCGAGACTGCGTCTGCTGCAGCTGTCAGGTCTACTTGCAGAGCTGCTTCTGCCACCTGAGGCTTCATCTCAGCCTGCACCTGTGCGTGCACTGGGCTGCCAGGAGGATCCGCCTGCGAACAGCAGCAATGCAGCTCAGCGGCTCTCAAGCTGGCAGCTGTGGTAAATCACAGGGGAGGCAAGATGGATGGAAGCAGTCAGGAGGAGAGGGGCAGTCATTACCAACAGCTGCAGCTTGTTCAGAGAATGCTGTGACTCTGAAGAGACATGAGTTGGACTGCATGTGATCACATCTTTGCTGAATGCATTGAGGTGCTCAAGGGTTGGGGGCAGCTGTGGCAACGTCTTTGCAGTGGCTAGTTGGTGTCACCTGTGTTGCTGTGCTGACGAGTTCTGATGACACTTGTGTGGCCACATGTGATGAAGGAGAAGGCAGTGGGTCATTCTGTGTCTCCACATGCAGTGACTCAACACCCTCAGCCTGGGTTGATGCAGGTGTGTGTTCAACTGCTGCTTGCACACCAACGTGAAGGACTGCCATGTGTGAGTCCTTATGCTGCGTTTCTGCATCTGCCAGGTTGATGGCCCCTGCCTGAGTGCTGGCATGTACCAGGGGGGATGGCAACAGCTCACTCTGGGTCTCTGCATGTGCTGAATCAACTGGTATTTGAGCTTGTATGCTGATGTGGTTGGTTTCAGGAGACTTTGGAACCCCAACCGCACTGCTGCTGCTGTCCTGATTTTGGGGTGCTGCAGTGCTGCTGTCAGATGCTGATACCCAAGGTAGAGATGGATAAGAACTTACTCTTAGATAATCTCGCAGCAGCTGTACAAGCATATGGCGCTGCTGATGGTGTTCTTGCACCCCATCTGCTGCTACCGCTGTTTCACTACCGCCCAAGATGACTCCTTGCTGTTCCAGCTGGTTGATGAAATCCTCAAACACCTGCATGAGCACGTGCTGACCCTGTGCTTGCAGTGATGACTGCTGCTGCAGTTGCTGTAATCGCTGCAGTTCTCGCTGCAGTATGTGCAGCTGTTCAGCAACAGCCTGAACTGTTGAATCACTGCCACTGCCGCTAGGTTGCTGCCAGGCTGCCGCAAATTGCTGCGCGCTGTTCATGAGCTGCTGCATCTCTCGCTGCTGTAGCTGGAGCGGACCACCCGCTGCTGTTAGCTGCTGCACTGAGGCACCCAGCTGTTCCAGTTGCTGCTGCACTAGGCTGCTGTCTGCTGGTAGCTGACTGCTCAACTGCTGCAGCTGAGCTGCGGACCTGCTGATGTTGTCTCTGCATGTCTTCAGAGTCCAGACATCTGCTGCAAGCGGCAGCTGCGTGGTGCCTGTTACTGCTCCTGCATGTTGGCTGCTGAGAGATGCAGGCAGGGACCGGAACTGCACACCCTGAAGGGACACCCAGCAGCACCAAAATCTTGTTCTTCGCTGGCTTGATAGCACACACGCTACTACACATGGCACAAATGCTGTTGCATAGTAGCTGTGCAGGCTGAGAATTGCAGGTTGTGTAGATGCTGACTCGGTTCTCATGGCAGTGGCCCACCTTGCAGCCCTGGCTGTAGGACTCCTTCAGCACGCTCACAGGTTGCAGGGAGTCCTGCACAATGGTGTGATCACCAGGAGCAGCTGTTAGTTGCTGCTGAGCCCGTACAATCCTGAATGAGCCTGCCTGTCGTGGCATGTGGTCCCCCGGCTGTAAGGCTGTGCTGCTGCCGTCATTGCTGCTGGGGAGTGCTGCTGCCCCTGCTGCTTCTTCTGAGATGATGCTGTTGAAGGCCTCCACCTGCATTTGTACGCCACAGTTGGCAGGATGGCTCTGCAGCTGATGTGGCTCTGAGACAACAGCTGTGTCAGCTGCTGCTGTCTCATCTGCAACACCTGGGCCAGTTGCATCAGCTACACTACTCCGGTTGCTGTTGCTGCTTACACCCTCTGGCAATGCCTGCTGCTCCTGCTGTGCTGCTGCTGCCCCATCTGGCTGCTGTGATGATGTAGACACACGTGGTGTGCTGCTGGCTGATAAGCTGGGTGGCCCTTTGAACTGTGGCTGAGAGTCTTTGTCTTTCTTCTCATCCTGCAGGTAGCCATCCACACTAGATGCATCAGTCCAGTCACCGCGATACTGCACATGATACAGCTACCTCCACAACAGTCACACTATTGATTGCCACAGATAAGCCCTGCTGCAGTTGAAAAATGTCTCCCAGTAACTCTGCCTGCACTTCTTGCTAGGGAAACCAGTGCACCCAGGCTGACAACATGCATAAACGTCTGCTGTGAGCACAGCATCTCTGCCACATGAAGACCATGTGTCAAACCTCATCAGTCACACTCAATTGCTCCCATCAAAAGGTGATTGGCCATCGATAAGGTTTTCACCCAGGATTGCATTGTATCCTACCAGCAGTACAGTGACATCTGCCCAGAAGGCCGCCATAGCTGGATCAACATTCATGTGTGCTCTGTACTGCTTTTCCAGCTCCAGGAGGCCACTCTTCAGAGTGAAGTTCTTGGTAGTGTAACTCTGCTTCAGCTCTTGCTCAAGAAACTGCACATAAAAACGCAACAGAGCAGTGAAAACCCACGCTCAGGTAGGCACTGCAGAATCATTGTTCATGGAGGGCCCTGACATGTCAACACATGTAGCCAATGACTCAAACATTTTACAGTATTGCACAGTCTGCCAGCACCAGCAACAGCACATGGTGGTCTTAGCTCCGGACTGATGCACTGCAGCCATCATCCACCTTGACTTTCTTCTCCAGGTCTATGACCTTCTTGTTGGTCCTGAGAGTGTCAAGCTCAGCCTCAAGTGCTCGTATCTTCTCATTCAGTTTACGGGCCACACTGGGCTTCATGCCTTGAGCCTCATCACGAGCCTGAACAGTAGACCAGACTCAAGAGCTGCTTCAATGATTGTGTGCACTTCATGTATTCGCACCAGATTGGAGCGTGTCAGATGTTGTTGAGATGCGGGGATGTCAAGAACCTTGGAAGGGCTAGCCACCCAAGCTGCCATCCACTGTTTAGAGTATTGCATGTGAGAAGCATTCCTTGTGGCATGTGCGTGTTGATTGCATTCATGCTTCATTGCTTGCGTTGGTGGCTGTGTGTAGGGTCCTTGATGTCTGTAACACGCTGCAACCGCTCCAACAGCACAAGGGTCTCATTGATGAGCACTCTCAGCAGTAATGCACTGCGTTAGAAGCTCTCGACTCACCATCTCAAGCTCCTTCCGCATCTGAGCCTTTTCCTTGAGCTCATTGTGCGCGCTTAGCAGGATATCAGCAGCAACCTCAATCTTCTGATCTTTGGCCTTGCCCTAAAATGCAGCAAACAACCGAAAATGCCTCACAGCCCATGCTCAAGTGCACAGCCTTGATCGCAGCGTAGTTAGGTGTTTTACACACCTCATGAAGGGCTGCCAACGCATCCAACAGCCCCTCCTCCTTCATAGCGCTCTCGCCACCTATCCCCGCTGCGCAGTTTTTACTGCTCTGCTGGGGCCATAGAGCCTCGGGCACTTGACTTACACGAACACAGCAGGAGCAATCACAAGTCCAGAATTGCAGCCATCTTCACGAGCTGGGGGTCAACTGGGATCTACACCCCTGTCTAGGCACGCGTGTTCTTACTGCTGCCTTGCTGTCCTCATTACTTGTACTCCGACGTTCGATGGCAGTGTATAGCGGAGCAGGCAGTCTCCGGATGAGATCAAGGGATTTCTGGGTATTTCATCAGGCACCTTGTGCCAGCATGATGTCCTTGAAGGAACGAGGCGCGATCAGTATGTTAAGATCAATCACGAAGACCTTGACACTGCCACCGCTGCTATTGAAACCACGGCTTATGCGTTGCATGCTGACCAGCAGTACAGTGCTTGACCAGCTGCTGGCCAGCTGCACCGCAGATGGCATGGAGTCGGCAATCCCATTCCTACCTCTCCTGGCTGCCTCTGGAGTTCGACAGCTATCATCTACCAAACCGAATCCCCTACTGTATCGGACTCAGAAGTTGGGCTAACCATAAGTTGCAGCCAGGCTGCAGCCACAAATGATTTGTGCCACAGCTGCCAGCCGTCCAGCCTGTCCGACAGACCAACGTACTCGCTCTGCTCATGCTCGTGCTTAAGACCTGCTGAGCCATGCAGCAACATAAACATTTTGAACGCAGGCTGTGCTGTCACTAGGGCAGGTAGGCTACAGGCTCACATGTTCATGCATACGTATACGTCATATCATTCGCTGGCTCATCCATGAATGCTGCATGGGCTTTCACACATAGGGTTTAGCGTTTACCAGAGGGGTTGTTACACGTGCAAATCCAACTCGCACTAAGTGTCTTTCAGAGAGCAGTTATTGCAGCAGCTGCATGCGCAATGTCAAAGCACAATAAGCCCATCAGCTAATGAAGTTTAAATCTCAGGCTGGAAGAACAGAGTCTCTTGCATGCATGCAAACAGCAGCAACTGATTAAATCCAGCGCATCTGTCAAAGCGCCTGAGCATGCGCCACACTCTTGAAGAGATTGAGCCCATGCAACGTTGATGTGACCTGGCAAACGTTGCATGTTGCATGTCAACAGCGCAGCACCAGCATCCTGCATGGCCGCGTGCATGTTTTCTGCTGAGAGTGTCCAGGGTCATATGGGGTAAGCCTCCTTGACAGAGATACCACCTGCAGCATTCCCAATGTTTGAAGGATGCCCACTTGGGGCTGCTGTACCCTTCACCCGCACTACACGGCTCTGCTGGTATGCACCTGCTGGCCGCACAGCACTGTGCCCGGCATGCTGTGCAGCAGCAGACCCAGCCTCATCACCGGCACTGTTACTGCTTCTACCAACAGCACCACCAGCATCTGGACGGCCTGCTCCACCTTCTGATACAACGGCCAGTGTGCTGTGGCCACCCTCATAAGAGCTCTGAAGTTGCAGGGATTGTGAGTCAGTCTGTGGCAGGCTGCCTTGCTGCTGAAACCCAGCAATCCGACCTACAGCTGCCCACACTGGCTGCAGCTTTGTCAGGAACCCTAATCCAGGAACAAGGGGCTGCCTGGGCTGCACTTCAAAGTCTCTGTTGCTGGCTCCACCTTCAGGGGTGTAGGTGGATGTCAGACGGCGCATGGAGCTGGTGCGAGTGCCTGTGCCTGCAGCAGCAGCAGCGGTTAGCACATGATACAGGCTCTTGGTCGGGCACTGCAGGCCAGATGAGTCTCTGTGCCAATGCATCTGATGAGGTTTAGCCTGATCATTGTTAGCCATAGACGGGGGCGGGAGAGTGTGCAATGGTACCTACTGCTGCATAAGTCTTCTACACTTCATGCACAGCAATCACCTGTTCCTGCTTTGTTGACTATTCCCTGTGCCTCCTGCTTCTTCAACGCTGCCAAAGCCTCTGTGAGGTTCACCAGCACTTGATCCAGCTGCTGAGCCTGAGCAGCAACAAACAAAGCATGACCATTGTGAAACCACTTCAAGTAGTGTGGGATCATTACTCTTGTTGCCTCATTCAATACGCAAGTGCCTTGCTCTGCTGTGGTTACTTGCTCTCCAGTGTTGCCACTGGGAGGGTAAACTAATTTGTACACCTGATCAGAACTACTGCTCACACCTAGACTGATGTTCACACATGTACTGTCAAACATGCAATGCCCCCAGTAGATGTCTGCATGTCCCACCTGTGGGCTCTTCAATTTGTCTGCCAGAGTTTTGCTGTTCCTGGCATTCCTGACATGCACCAGGACCAATACCGTGATCAACAGCAGCATTAGCACAACATTGGCGCCCACAGTGATGCCGAACGCCACTGAGAGCTGCATGGCTGCCCCGACATGAAGCCCGGCCACAAGTGCTGCATCCCCAAGCACCACAAGGGTGGTCAGCAGGAAACAAAGGCCACAGTAGGACAACACCCTGATGCTGGCTGCCGCTAGATTACTCTGGAAGCTCTGTAAAACAGTACCAGCTGTTGTGGTTATCGCCCCTGCTCCTGCTGGGACTGCTGTCACTGCTTCTGTATTCAGTGCCTGCTGAATTTCTCCTGCAGAGAAGAGAGGCATCACAATGCAGCCAGTGCTGTGGCATCACATCAAAGGACAGCATTAATCACAGATGCAACACACTTTGTGAACACAACATTAGCACTGCTGTGCTGCACCATAAGCTGCCCTGATAGCCTCTGGAGAAGTCAGTGCAGTTGTTCTGTGTGCAGAAGATATCGCATGCAACAGCACAACACACAACACAAGAAACCAACCCACGATCGATACCTGCAGGGCCACCAGCATCTTCTATGGACCTTCTCTTCAACTTGTTGATGAAACGTCTGCTGGCCACAGCAGCAGCAACTGCGGCATCTGCATACCCCTGCTTGCTGACAGGCAGTGATGCGAATGCCACTTCCCCATTGCCACTGCCGCTGTTGCTGTCAGTGTTGAGTGTGATGTGACCCAGGTGTTCTGCCCCATCAGTGCGTGCTGATGAGTTGAGTGGTGTCAGGAACTGGGGAGTCGCTCTGGAGAGGCTGCTCGCCTTCTGCAGATTCTGATGGGCATCTCCCAGGGCTGACAGGCGCCTGGACAGACTTTCCTCTGCTAGGGGATGTAGGATGGCAGGAATAGCAATACCAGCAACAGTGACAGCTCAAAAGACCACAAATCAACATCACAACCAATGAGTTCTGACAACCAAAGTCGGGTCCGTGCGACAGGCCACGAATCCCCACGGAGCTGAACCACAACAATCTGGTGCAAAACTTTGCATGCAGCAGGCAGTTGAGGGCACAATGAATGAGAGAGATGGATGTCTCGCTTTCTGGCAGGAGAGAAGAGTGGCAGAGACTTTGGTGAGGAGAGACACAGAGAGAGAAGGAACTCTTACCTGGTGGAAGCGAGTCCTGAGTGCGTCCCTGTGCAGCTGCCAGTGCTTGTGGGTAGACATGCACACCAGCACCTGCCATGCTGGCTGGTGGCTTGCCCAAAGCAGCAGCTGCAGCAGCTTCCTCTACAGAGCAGCTGTAGTGTAGGACGTCACCTGTGGGGTCCACAATCAACACGTCTGCAGGAACCGGTTTGAACAAAGTAGGCTCTGTCTGGACAACACTGCTCCTGTTCACACTTGCACGCTCGACAGGTTGCTCCTCCTCCTCCTGCTGCCGCTCCTGTCTGTCAGGTGCTGTTGATGCTGTTAAGAAAGGGTCATCAAGCAGCTGAGGTGAGTCGCCCCTGGAACCCACCAGAGAGCTGTGGACATCGCTGACAGGGTGCTCAATGTCCTGGTGTTGTCTGCTGCTGCTCCTGCTGCTAGCACCAGGGGTCAAGCTGGCTGAAACCCTGCCTTCCCAGAATGACTCCTGAGGTACAACTGATGCTGCAATGCCTGATGTCATGCTGCCCATGGCACTGACAAAGCCAGCAGACCCTGAATCAGACCGTTCTGCAGCGCTCACTACATCTGAAGCATTACTCCAACTTGTGCCAGGTGCTGGCACTGCACCAATGATGATGGCTGTCAGCGCTGCTGCTACACTGAACAGCAGCTGCTTGAACTGTTCACCAGGTTTGAGCACACCTGTCTGCTGTGGGTCTGCTTCAATGAAAGCTCTCTGCAAAACACTTGACAACAAGTGCATCCGCTGTTGCACAGCTGCCTGTGCTGCTGGGTCTGCTTGCTCTGCTGCAAGTGACTGCGGGGTTGCCTGCCTCAAGATCAACCGCGCAGCTGCTGCTGCAGGAGGTAGCGCTGGCAGTACGGCCAGCAACTCATCAAGGCTGAGGCTATTGCTGCTGCTTCTGCAGGCCAGCACACAACATTTGTGGGAGGTATCACCTGTGCCGTGCTGCAAAAAGCAGCTTGCTGCCTGAGAGGCCTATCAGCTTGTCCACGCAACAAGGCAACAGCTCAGCCCATGCACCCTGCATACCTGTCAAGCGTCCAGTAACACATGTTGAGCTTTTCGGCAGTTTCTCCTGCAGAGAGAAGGCACATTAGGCCCACCAAGCTGTCCAGCCAGATTCCATGTTGTTGCTGCTGCTGCTTCCCATGTTTATGGCAGGCAACTCTGACAGGCGGGGCAAGTGCGTTGACCACGTCAACAAGCCGCACATCCTGTTCAAAGACAGAGCAGTAGGTGGGCAACTCAATATATCAACAAGCAGCAAGCGTTGCACTCCTTGAGATATGTTGCAGCATTGACATTGACATGCTGCTAGCAACTGGGTGCTGGTTGATCCGGAGCAAGCAGCTGACAACCTTACATGTGGAATGTCATAGAGTTGCAGCACGGCCACAGCTGCATCCATTGCAACGGCATCTGGCACAGAACCTCGTCGTGCATTCTGCACAACTCCTGCAAGCGGGCGTACTTGGTCAGGCAGCCCCAGCAGATATTTGCACCCCATTCATGCTCAGCTGTGTGTAAGGAATCATTGGTCTGCAACATCCCAGTATGAGCCTTACCTAACACTTTGAAGAGTACCCTGCTGCTAAGCTGGATGTTGGAATGTAGGCCACACTGGCTGGTGGCAAGGTCAATCAAAGAGGAGACTTCGAGCAGCTTCATTGCCCAGGAGCACAGCTGGATGGTGAGCCGCAATGCTTGATCTAAGAAAGCACACTCCAATCCATGCTTTTCACCAGTAGAATGGCGGTCGCCCTTTGATGCACCTTTCACGGACACTTGGAACTGAGCTGCAATACAGGTCAAGTGAAGACCAACAGTGCGTTGAGTAGACGTGTTTGCACACACTGCTACATTGATGAAATTGGATGCGAAGCACCTTGCAATGCGAATTGATGTACGACCCCTGCATAGTGTCAGAATTCTCCGTCCTTTGTTGCTTCATCGCGGTTCGGTTAGTTGCCTAGCACAGACACCAATGCGTTTGTGCGCTAAATGGCTCCAAAGCCATACTTTTGTTGTATCAAATATGTCTGTCAGCTGATGAACGGCGTGTGATTCGGGAGTGTGTTTACAAACATTCTCTGGCTGCATTTGCCAGGGATGGAACTTGCGAGTGGTCATACCGTTCACTTACAACCCGAGAACAGTGCACCAGCTGTCGTGCTCAGGCTCCCTCAAGCTCTGAGGCAGGCACTTGCAGCTGCACAGCAAAATGGAGAGCGAGTAGCGCTCCGATGTTCTCAAAATGGCAATAGGTTCCAGGTATGTACCTTACAGTAGCTGTGCACGCTGCTATCACGCTGGGCTTGAGAGCGTTGCTCATTTATCACGCATTCACGCAGGCAACACTTTCTGTGGGCATTCTACAGCATGAATTCGTCGGAGTGCCTGTTGAGAAGCAGATAATACTGCGTTTGTCCACCCTCGACGATGTTGACGGCGCAGTGGTGGCGAATATCGGCTGCAAACTCCATCAGCAGGTGCTGATACCTCAGGGCCTGAAACAGCATCGTGTCCATTACACTTGCAGTATCGCCAACGCCGTCGCCTGCACATCTGTTATTTAGGGTGATATTGGTTGTGTGGTTGCTCACAATCCAAGTCTTCAGTGGATTCACAACTGGTTTCTTATCTTGTGCATCTGAAGCCATGAAGTACAACACCATCCATATATTGTCTGCATTATAATGCTGGTCAAGACATTCCTGCCATTGTGCTGCTAGTAATTAATGAGGTTGTTTGGTATTTTTGTTGAACCTGCAGAAGGCACTGCACACCAGTGACATTGGCAGTAGGATCAGAGCCTCAGCACAGGCAGAGAAACAGGGAAGAGGTCAAACGCAAGTGCTGGACCGTGTGCCACCTTCAAATGGTAAGCACTCCTTGCACCAACCTGCACTGTGACAGCACGTATCTGCTAGGTCTCACACGGGCTGGCTGTCCAAGTGCTTGCTGTTGCAATTTCCGCTGGCTGCAAACTGGTGGAATCTTAATCTGCTGATGGTGCTCTTGTGGCTGCAGGGCACAGCAAGGCGTACCGCAGTCTTACACCCCCTGCAGCAAGTCATAGACCAGCAGCAGCCCAGCAAAGGCCCAAAACACCTCCTCCAAACCTAGAGAAGAGTAATGCTGCAGCTCCTGCTGCAGCCGCAGGCAGCAGCAGGTCACAAGCACAGGCAGCAAGGCTCGCTGGCAGGTCTCTTACACCTCCCAGCTCAAGGCCCTCTACTCCACCTCCAGCAAAACAGCAGCAGCAGCAGACAGCAGGAACTGCACAACAGCAGCAGCAGCCTAGGCCACAGAATAAGCCCGTGCCCAAGGACCCACCCAAACCAAGATCGCTTGCTGGGAGCAAGCAGCAGCAGCGCAGAACACCCCCACCTGCAAACCTGCAGCAGCAGGGGCAGCGGCCAACAGCTGCCGGCAACAAAGTGGGTGCTTCCACCGCAGCACCTTTGACTGCAATCGAAGCTGACGACCCCACAAGCCACAACAACACCTCCACTTTCACAACAACAGCAGCAGTACCCAGGATATCTCCAGCACTGTTGGCAACACCAACTATGCCTGGTGTATTGTCTGCAGCTGGCGGCAGTTCTGTGCAAGGCAAGGCATCATCAGCCAGGCCAACAGCGGCAGGCGGCAGTGCAGCAGTTGGGACAGAGAAAGCTGCTGTGCAGCGCAGCACTGCCGGTGGTGGCAGACCCGGCTCGCGAGGTGCTTCACCAGCAGTTGGCAGCTCTGCAGCGATAGCAGCCAAGCAGCAGCACATGCGATCTGCATTGCCACTTATTTCTGTACAGCCCCTGCCCCAGGCACCCAGGCCTGCAGGTGACAGACGCTCACCTGCACCTTCAACAGGCACAACACAGCAGCAGCAGCAGCAGCCACCCCAGCGCAGCAGGTTGCAGCAGGGGTCCAATGGCAACAGACCCGCATCAATGGCCGCTGCTAATGCTGGCAATGGCAGCAAGCCGCAGCAGTCAGCTGGCAATGGCAGCAAGCCGCAGCAGTCAGCTGGCAATGGCAGCAAGCCGCAGCAGTCAGCTGGCAATGGCAGCAAGCCGCAGCAGTCAGCTGGCTTGGTGGCAGTCACCCGACCTGCCTCGACACCCGGCCAGCAGCAGCAGCAGCAAGTCAGAAAGCGACCTGCTCCTGGCAACGAGGTGGCAGGTAACACCAGTGTTGCTGCAAGCAAAGCAGCCAAGATGCGGCGCTTGAACGAGTTAGGGGCACCAAAGGGGCCCGGCCCCTTGCCAGCCGCAACTGGTGCTGGTGGCACAACAAGCCAGCCAGGCATACGGAAACCTGCTGCCAGACAGCAGCAACAGCAAGCAGCCCGTCAAGTGCAACCGCAACCCCCGCGGCGAGGTGCCAGCCCCTCTCTGCCAGCTGTTGGTGGTCAGCGCCTGAGCCCAGATGGCTCTCATTCCTCTGCAGGTGCCAGCCCATCTCAGCAGCAGCAGCACACCAAGCACTGGTTCACCAGCAGTGACGAGTCAGGTGAGGTGTGCTCAGTGGGGGATGAGCCTCTAGGCAAAGGAAGGGCAGCACCAGCAGCACCAGCAAGCAGTAAGCGTAACCGGGACCTGGGCAGTGTTGCAGGCAGCCTACAGCCGTGTGTGGCAGCAAGTGCTGCTGCCACACACACCAGCACAGCTCAGCAGAGCTGGGCAGCTGCCATTCAGGCAAAGAAGACGAAGCAGCATGTAAACAAGTCAGCTGTGGTGGAGCCTGCAGCAGCAGGTCGCCCCAAGATTGCAGTTGATCCTGCAGCAGCCAAATCCTCTTGGCAGGCTGCCCTGAGGCGGCATTCACCACCTGATCAGGCCATACTTACACATGCACCTGGTCAGCAGCAGCAGCAGCAGCAGCAGCCCTTGATGTCTATACCTGCAGCAGCTGGCAGCCATAAGCCTTTCAGAGCAACTGCAGCAGCCGGGCCAGCAGCAGCAAAGACCGCACAACCCCTGGACCTCGGTCCTCCCGGATACCGCGTATTTGTAGACAGAGGACCACGCAGCTTCGGCCCCATTGGTAGCCAGCAAGAGTACCTGCAGTACGCTGCAATGTACGAGGCACAGTATCCAATGTACTTGACCCTGAGCAACATCATAGACACAAACATCAGGTATGTGAGGGAGGCGCACGCGAAGATGGCTGCAGAGACTATTGGGTCAAGTGCGTACTTGGAGGCCAAGCAGCGGCTGCAGCAGCAGCTTACCAGCAAGGAAGAGCTCACACGGCGCTGGAATACAGCATTGGCAACATTGCACACAGAGCTGTGTGCGTTGAAAGCGCGCATGCAGCAGTGGGTGCAATGTAGAAGAGCTGTGGCGAATACGGCTGCTGCAACAGCAGCGGGTAAGCTGCCGACAGCAGGGGACACACCATGGGACACATCGCAGGATGTGGAGGATGTGCAGCAGCAGAAGCGCCAGTGTCTAGGTGGCAAAGGGTTTATGTTGGCAGCTATGCATGGTGTGCAGCATGCAGCTGTTGTGGGTGCGTGACAGCGGTCATTTTCGGGCTTTTCCCCCTTTGTGTAGTCCTGTGCAACATGTATGTTCTGTGGTGTTTGTGCATTGTCAGGTGCCTGTTTCAAGCTCCTGGCGTTTACCCGCAGCGCAGCGGCCAGTGTGATGCCAATGCTGTTCATGCTTTCGATGTCGTGCTGTACCGTGTTCTCTTGTAAACAGTGCCGAAGTGATGCTGGTTCATAAAGAACAATCAAAAAAGTGGGCAGAGTGCCTTCAACAACTTTGTCAAAAGTGTCCTAGGCTGCCTGAGTAGGCAGTATTTTTCAAACCTAAAATCTGGTGTCTTTTCACAGAACCCTGTACTGTGTATACCATGACAGACTTTGCAGCTTCATACATATTATGCTTCTTTGCCACTGTACTGGGACGGCATTTGTGTGCTTAGCCCGATGCTGATGATGAAAGTGCCTTTGCCACTGTACTGGGGCGGCATTTGTGTGCTTAGCCCGATGTGCTGATGATGAAAGTGCCGTGGGCGCTGACTAAGTCTGTGCTTGTGATCTCATGAGCCTCATGGTGGATGTGCATATGCTGTGTGCCAGATCTGTGCCATCTAGATGAAGGCCTTCATCTAGGGGTACTGGCTGGCAAACACAGGAAGGGCTCTTCACCCAAGGATTTCAGAGTATGCCTTTCAATTGCACGTGCATCAGTTCAGCATGCACCATAGGATGCCATGCCACAAGATGGAGCAGCATGTGGATGTTTGGTGCACAGCTCCGTGCTTATTATATGCTTTATGTAGGATTCCTGCAGCATTCATGCTGGCAGTCCATCTAGCAATGCCCTGTTATGGAGAGGAAATTCCAAATGTCAGGGGACATCGGTCCTGGCTCAAGGCTGCTGGGTGGCGTAACCAAGTTATGAGTGTGCTACTCATCAGCATGTAAAAGAACTTCAGCCATGCAACAAGTTGAGATGCTATGGCAAATACGCTGACATGCGTCAATGTGACCAGGTTGATATCGGAGTTCTCCTTCCTGGGAGATCTGCTGCTGATGTAATGCAGATATTCAGCCCGATTGAATCTGGTTTCTGTTTCTTTTTGGTGTGCCCCCATGAGCAATCAGTTGGCTCCTAACGGGTGAAAACCCTTGAGGTAACTAGTAGTAGTAGTAGTAGTAGTAGTAGTAGTAGTAGTAGTAGTAGTAGTAGTAGTAGTAGTAGTAGTAGTAGTAGTACCGGCATATTCCCATGCTTCCCTGGCAGAGATGGCCATCTCTTGGGTTTACTCTGCCCTCGGCACTTAGGCCCTGCCGGGCTTGCTCTGTGCAACACTGTTGGCATGAGGTGGTACTTGCTGCGACACTGTCAGGGGGGCCGTGGCAGGAACCTATAGAGGATGCCAATTGGAGCCTTTGAACTCATCAAAGCAACAAAAATGATCATTAACGTCATCAGATGATCATCAATTGGCAATGGGGTAGTTACTTACTGTAGGCTAAACCACCACTCTAGTAAACCACCTTAGTCCAAACTTGGGCAAACTTCGCTGCGGACAGACAATTGCTGTTACCCATACACTCAACTAAACAAAGATCTTGGCGCGAAAGCTTGCCGAAGAAGCAAGGCAGACAGACAGCAGCAGAGTGCAGTGAGCGATTCATCACGATGCCAGACGCTGCTTACTCGGCCGCGCAAGGCCTGACATTCTTCAGGCCCCCTGCGCTTAAAGACTTACAGCGTATACATCACATAGAGGTCTGCTAACTCTTGCTAGCGCATAAACAACAGCATGCAAGTCTATGCCAGAGATGTCACCATATGCTGTCTCCTGGCAGGCTGAGAGTTATCCAGCAGACGAAGCAGCAACGTGTGAGAAGCTAAGTTACCGTATAAGAGAAGGTGGGCTTGCGAAGAGCTTGAGCGACAAACAGCACAGCATGCACGGAGATTGCCTTTCTGTACATGTGCAACTGCAATGTTGCAGCTATCTCAAGATGCATCCACTGGCCTACAGCTAGGCCCTCAGCAATATTGTTTACGTGCAGCCCCCGGACAATTCTTGGTGGCTGTGCAGTCAGGGGCTGAGGACGGAAATGATCAAATCCTAGGGTGAGTTCAGAGTGGCAATGGTCATCACCATCAGGCTGCTGGTGACTGGCACCAAGGTCTTGCGCATGCGCAGCATGCCGACCTGGACTTCTGTTGGTTGCTGTCATTTCTTCTGCATACTGCTGCATCAACAAAGGCCTTTTATCGTGTAGATTCAGTGACAATACGTTGATGCTTTGCTCAGAGTGGATCGCCTAGTACAAATTCAGCAGAACAAACATCTGCAGCCTGGATGCTGCACTTCTTGCAGCACACTAATATCTCAGCACTGTTGAGTGATTGACTCATGTGTACAGGTATGCTTGCGGCACCTGCAGCACCAGCAGCAGCCTGACCCATGAGACAATGGGCACCCATGAGCCTGAGGGGCATCTGCTGTGCATCCACTCAGTGGCAGTTGAGCAGCAGCATAGAAGGAAGGGCATTGCAAGCAGGTACGAGGCAGCGAATAGCTCATAAAAGTTGCTCGGCCCCCCTTTGCACCAGCCTGATGTCTGGCACACCTGCGCAACTGTTCATGTTTAAACAGATTAGGCCTCCTTCCTGATTGAAGCTTCCTACCACATTATCATGCCTAGTTAGTGACAACAGTATTGGTAGTCGAGGGGAGTAGCAAATGCACCGACATGTGCAATGAAGCGCAAATCGAATTACCGCAGTAAGTCAGTCAGGCAGCAGCAGCCTTGTCATTGCAGCTTATTCAGTAAGTACTGCACAGTAATGCAACAGCAGCTGTGTACGCTGCTGGCGTATGCACAGGCTGTTGAAGGCATACCTTGCATACGTGCTTGGCACCACTCCCAACCTGAAGGAGGTGCGCCTCATCTGCAAGCAGCACCTGGTGAGTTCATTTTCATTTTACATGGCACCAGTGCCGACAATTGCTGCATTATGCAAGCGCATGCAGCAGGGTCAGCCTGGTATGTGGCAGCTATTGCTGGTATCTCATTACCCAGCTCTGCATGATACACATGCAACTCAGCGCAGACCTGACAACTAACATTGAAACTTTAATGGTGGTGGTGGTGGCAAAACAGAAGCTGCTGCTGCTTCTGCTGGTGTTGCTGCTGCTCTGAAGATACTTCTTTATCAAAAAGCTGGCTTCAATCTCATAGGTCCTTCCTCGGTGGTTCACGGACAGGATCAGTGGTATGAGATGGTTTGGACACCAGATGGTGAACAGCAGCAGTGATTCTGGCTGCTGAGCCCCCCGCCCCCGACTGGGAGAAGTCTGCAGCCCACACAAACTGCATCAAAACCCACTCCCAACCTGCGCAGGCTCAGAAAGCCCATCTCGGCCACCTCCAGCAGAACTCGGCAGAATCAGCAGCACTGCAATGAGTCTCCTTTTCATCCTGCACCCAGCTGCCAGCTCACACTGCAAAGCCCTGCTAGCCAATGGCACCTGGCACTTTTGTAGAATCAGCCCAACACACGTTTGCAGTCATACACCAGCTCGCAGCAACTGTGGAGACATCTGCGTCCTATCACATAACCCACTCCGTACCTGGACGCGCAGCTACAAGTAGCAACAGAACATAACATCTTCTATTATCGTTACTCTGGATACAACAACTGGTGCGCTCCAGTCACCGTCGGTAGAGCTTCGGCCCCAGATTCTGGGGGGCTATGTGGGCCTTGACCCTGCTGTCGAAAGTGTAGAGTCGTAATGGGCTGATAGCGTTTAGAGTGCTCTCTGAGCTTGCGAAGGAGCGTATCGTGAGGCAGGCTGAGCATGACTGTGTGGTGAGCCTGACTCTGCCAGGTGCACTGGGTAGCGGGACCCTGCAGTGTAAGCTGGCAATTCAGTCGAGATCAAATTTTTTTTTTCAGTGCTCATTCTGCCGGAAGTGGGCGAGCAAGGCCTTCTGAGCCTGCGCAGGTTGGTTTCTGTTTCTTTTTGGTGTGCCCCCATGAGCCATCAGTTGGCTCCTTTCGGGTGGAAACCCTTGAGGTAACTTGTAGTAGTAGTAGAAGTAGTATGTGGGACTGAGTTCTGGGGCAGTTTCTTCCGGGCTGCCTACTTCTCCCAGCCTTGACTTGGAAAATCAAATGCGGGCCAGCAAGAGGGGGGGGGGGGGCTGAGTACAAGGGTTGGCCCATCATAGCGGCTGGCATAGGTGTACAAATGCCTCCAACCTGAATCTGCCCAAAGACTGGCCGCAACGTGAGGTAGGCTGTCTAATCAAGCGGCATTGCAATAGTGTACACTTTGACGCGCCTGCCAGCGTAGCTAGGCAGGTTAGGTCGGCACTGCCTGTGCAGTGACATACTTGGCATAAAATAGCTCAAAGGTTGTATATACGCATATATGCTGTAGGTGCAATGGCATGCTATGCATACATGCTAAGTGGTGGTTACTAGAAGCATTTTGCGCTGCTCAAGCAATGCAGGCCTGCAAAGCCTCTTCACATCAGCAATGACAAGCAGCAGACCACTTGCAGGGCAGTTCAAATTGTTCCTTGCATATTTTGTCAATGCAGATTGTTCACTTTGTTGCCATTCTGCATTGAGGGGGGTGTGGTGATGTATTACACTTAGCATGTATGCATAGCATGCCATTGCACCTACAGCATACAACCTTTGAGCTATTTTATGCCAAGTATGTCACTGCACAGGCAGTGCCGACCTAACCTGCCTAGCTACGCTGGCAGGCGCGTCAGCTGAGGCACCCGATTGTGTCGTCAGCCGATTCAGGTAGCGATTGCATTATTGTATGCTATGGCATTGCAATGAAGCTTGTTTGAGGCAGTTTAGCCAGTCAGTTGCGAATATTCTATGCGATCTGCCTGCTCAGCTTCCAACCAGCGAAGTATATATATTGCGCACCAGCACCGTTGCCCGGTGCTTGGTTGCTCTCCCCGCTTGCAAGCTATTATGCAGAAGCATTCTATAGTAGCTCTAAGTAACATCTTTGCAGCAAGGATGTGATTCATTGCAAGTGCTTTGGCCCTCAAGGCCTGCGGGCCGAGGACTGCTCAGCAGGAGCAGTCGGGCGAAACAATTACTTATATAGCATGCATTAGCTAACAACAAGCTCAAGCATCTCTACGCCATCATGCCGAAGATCGGCAAATCTGGAGCTGCGAGTCATCGAGCACGACTCTAGCAACCCCGACAGAGAACACCGAAGCAACCACGCTAGAAAATAGCAGAATGCAATATGCGCTAATCAAGCAAACAGAACCATGCAGTGGATGACAGTTAACAAGCAGTATGTTAGTGCTGCTGCTGACATTAGTATTCATCTGCCTCATCAAGCATGTCATCAGAATCATCAGAGTCACTGATGACATGGACAATTCGCTGCTAACCCATTGATGCAGATCCCTGGAAGGGCATACCAAGCCCTTGGTGCAGTGCAGCCAGTACGGGCTCAGTCTCTGGATCACTGAAGGCGGTGGTACGCAACTGCTGGCTGGCACTTGTCAGCAGGCAGCGCAGCGCCGTGTCAATGTCTGCAGACATGCTACTAATGTTATTGTTGAGCTGGTCTGTGCTTGATGCCCTCAAAGAACGATTGGTGCTGGTGGGGTGAAAGGCATGTAGCAGGCGTGTGCACACGGTCCCAGGACAGGCTCAGCTCAATGCAGGAAAGGGAAGAAGACACAGCATGCAAAACCTTGCTGAGCTCCAAAAGACCCAGCATGTGACACAGAAATGAGTGCGTTGAAAATGCAGAACCAGGACGTATATTGTTGAACAAAGCATGCAGGTCCAAAAACATACCCCTCTGGTTGAGATCCTCTGCGATCTGATTGCTGGGGTATAGACCCATGTCCAGCAATATAGTGCCCATTTTGAAGGGGTCATCACTGTCCTGATCCCAGGTGGCAGACAGCACTCTCCTGAGCGGCCCATTGAGAAGGCGCTGCATAGCATTACCCAGCACAGATCGCCAGTTGGGATGCTCTGCCCTGATCTCTGCATAAGGACTGCAGTGCAGATACACCAGGATGACATGCCGTAATATGAGTGACACACATGCAAGTATTAGTAGCAGATGATGCAGTAGTGTGAGTGCAAAGACAGGAGCCTCTATTCCCGTGCCAACAACAAGCTGGTAGGAATAAGCTGCATCGTGCTCAGGACCCCTCAGCAGAGCAGCTGAAGGCCATTCAGCTGCCGCCTGACCAGCATCCACCAGCAGATCAGCTGGTCAGCTTTGATTTCAACACACTGCAGCTTATTCCTACCAGCTTGTTGTTGGCACGGGAATAGAGGCTCCTGTCTTTGCACTCACACTACTGCATCATCTGCTACTAGTACTTGCATGTGTGTCACTCATATTACGGCATGTCATCCTGCTGTATCTGCACTGCAGTCCTTATGCAGAGATCAGGGCAGAGCATCCCAACTGGCGATCTGTGCTGGGTAATGCTATGCAACGCCTTCTCAATGGGCCGCTGAGGAGAGTGCTGTCTGCCACCTGGGATCAGGACAGTGATGACCCCTTCAAAATGGGCACTATATTGCTGGACATGGGTCTATACCCCAGCAATCAGATCGCAGAGGATCTCAACCAGAGGGATATGTTTTTGGACGTGCATGCTTTGTTCAACAATATACGTCCTGGTTCTGCATTTTCAACGCACTCATTTCTGTGTCACATGCTGGGTCTTTTGGAGCTCAGCAAGGTTTTGCATGCTGTGTCTTCTTCCCTTTCCTGCATTGAGCTGAGCCTGTCCTGGGACCGTGTGCCTGCTGCATGCCTTTCATCCCACCAGCACCAATCGTTCTTTGAGGGCATGCAATCAAGCACAGACCAGCTCAACAACAACATTAGTAGCATGTCTGCAGACATTGACACGGCGCTGCGCTGCCTGCTGACAAGTGCCAGCCAGCAGTTGCGTACCACCGCCTTCAGTGATCCAGAGACTGAGCCCGTACTGGCTGCACTGCACCAAGGGCTTGGTCTGCCCTTCCAGGGATCTGCATCAATGGGTTAGCAGCGAATTGTCCATGTCATCAGTGACTCTGATGATTCTGATGACATACTTGATGAGGAAGATGAATACTTATGTCAGCAGCAGCACTAACATACTGCTTGTTAACTGTCATCCACTGCATGGTTCTGTTTGCTTGATTAGCGCATATTGCATTCTGCTATTTTCTGGCTTGGTTGCTTCGGTGTTCTCTGTCGGGGTTGCTAGAGTCGTGCTCGATGACTCGCAGCTCCAGATTTGCCGATCTTCGGCATGATGGCGTAGAGATGCTTGAGCTTGTTGTTAGCTAATGCATGCCATATAAGTGGTTGTTTTGCCCGACTGCTCCTGCTGAGCAGTCCTCGGCCCGCAGGCCTTGAGGGCCAAAGCACTTGCAATGAATCACATCCTTGCTGCAAAGATGTTACATAGAGCTACTATAGAATGCTTCTGCATAATAGCTTGCAAGCGGGGAGAGCAACCAAGCACCGGGCAACGGTGCTGGTGCGCAATATATACTTCGCTGGTTGGAAGCTGAGCAGGCAGATCGCATAGAATATTCGCAACTGACTGGCTAAACTGCCTCAAACAAGCTTCATTGCAATGCCATAGCATACAATAATGCAATCGCTACATGAATCGGCTGACGACACAATCGGGTGCGTCAACTTGATGCACAGGAGTGTCACTGCGCCTGGCTTAGTCAAATGCTTCAAGTGTACACACTGGGACCACTTGCAACGAGAGCACAGAGCTGCAGCACTGAGAGGTCAGCAGCACTGAGAGGTCAGCAAGGCTTGGTACTCAACCCCTGAGGAATCCCAACGCCTACAGTGTATGGAAGTTGGCTGAGCAATCATGCTTCATTTTCCCAAGGGCCGTTTGGCCAGAATTTCTGAGATAGGCAATTCAAAATGTGGAGGCTCTACAATTTGATTTCCTACTGATTGAAAGTTGACCTCAGGCAGCCAGGAGTGGTGCTCAGAATCACCAGTGGCATCGCAGGTGGTAGGACTTACCCTTTCCAGCCAATAGCATCACAGGTTGGGATACTTCAACATCCAATCAATGTGACATATGTGACGGTCATACGCACGCTGATGCTTACCAAAAGAAGTAAGATACATGTCCAATTCAACTGCTCCATCTGCCCTGCAGCTCCTTGCACCAGCAGGAGTCCTGCTGGTGCAGGAATGACTACTACTACCACTACTACTATTACTACTACAAGTTACCTTTACCCAATAACAGCGACTCACTCTAGATCCGGCCAGATCTGGCTCAGCTGCCATAAAAGCCAGCACAGATTATGTGTATAAGTAGATCCCCTGACACCAGTCCCAGAAGAGAGCGGCTGTACTGTCCCACTGACCTGCAACTGGCATATGTGTTCCTACAGCACGCGTGCGGCTGCTGCACACATTCCTGCTTATCAACTGCCACTCTAGCCCGCCGCCGGCCACCGAATTCCGGCAATCATCCCTTGCAACAATCCACCCATGCAACAGCCAGCAGTGTCGGCTGCTCCTGCCAGGCGAGCTGCTGCAGGCTGTGCGACTGTGTGCCGCTGTCCTCTAAGGGTTGCTGGGCACATCCTCAGGGCCCAGGCACCAACCTGGAATGCGGTTGGTGATGGGGTTCCTGCATGCAGCAGATCCAGACAACAGCAGACAACATCAGGGTATACATCAGTGCGTGTTGCATCTGATACTACCAACTGAGCAGTGTGCTGACTCTGCATTGAATCAGAAGAGAAGCAGCCCTGACCTACTAAGTCACTCAGCAGGAGGCTGCTGCACACGGCATTCTTTGCCCAATGTCAGCACATACAGACCCAGGGCGCAGGACCATCAGGCGGTTGCGTCATAAATGTCTGATGCTCACTGCATCAGTATAAACTCTGAGCAGTCGTGGAATGGTTCTGAGCAGTCATACTGCAACTGATAGACGCTGGACAGTTCTGCATTCAATGCCATGTAAGTTACTATCTTGGAGCAGTCATCAGGACTGTTAGTAGCAGCACTGCTGCTGAGCACATGTAAGATGCCTACGAGCTGTGTACTCACAGGAAGACTGGGGGTGCATCCGTGCGTTCAGCCACTGGGCCAATACGGCGTGCCTCCTCCTGGAACTCCGGCTCCATGGACACCACAGTGGTCGTGTACATACGCCTGTGGGGGCAGGATAGGGAATTGAACATGCGAGGAAGTGAGCGCCACCAGTCACAGTGCAGGTGTGGTTGACATTGCAAGCTGTGTGTACGCAGTGAATTGTACATTGTACATTGTCTTGTCAAGAAACCCCCTCAGCTGGTGGTGCACAGCTACTTGGCTGGGCTGTTGGCACGCCTCCTGCCACTGGCACATTGGTCATCACCGTTTCACCTCAAATTTCCTTTCCCCACACGGATCAAGCTGTCATCCAATTCCCCTGGGGCAGCCGCTCACCTGTTGAGCCACAACATTGCAAATGGCAGAGTAAATCCAACAAAACAAGCCTTCATCAGAAAACTGCAAGTCAGCACAGCAGCAGCACCAGTGGCAGACAGCGCACTGATCAAGCACCAGTGGTCAGGAGGGATTGCTGTTGTGGCTCTCGGATATTCTGTTGTGACTCTCAGAGTCACAATCTAGAGTGTCACAACCGTTATGTACAGCTCTTGGAGAGCTGTAGTGGCACCCGCATGCTGTAGGAAGGCTGTCACTGGCACCAGAATACATTGATAACCAGTTGACGCCAGGAAGATGTCAAGCATCCAAACAGTGTGGCTCCTAATGTAACATGTAACTCTGAATGATAAGACTGGTGCTGGTTGCATGCTGAAATCTTCTGCAGATGCCAGCACAACTGGCTTGGGGCCCACTATGATGCATGTCAGAACTCCGGTCACCCGGGCGGAAGTCACAGACACCTGCTGACATGCACTGCAGCATGACTCAGGGCCCCTGCTACTGCAGGCTCTGCTGTTGACAATGTCTTGCCTGAGGCAGTGTGTTTTCTATTACCTGCTGGGCACCTCCAGTAAGTACCTTGTCTGTTACAAAAACCCAGGCAGCAGCAGCAGTAACTTGGCAAGGCATTTCACAAACTCACTTAACAACCACACTACTAACCAGTCTGATCCCCAACCCCTGAACTATCGGAAAAGCTTGCCTCTCTGCATTAATTTCTTGGCTGTATTCAAGCTTGCACGGTTTGTACAGTTTTGAGGGATCTGTGGCAACTGTCCTTACTTGTCATGCTGCAGCCCTGTCGACTGAGACATTGCAAGGCTGATGAAAAGAAGTACTACCGTCAACATTCTTACGGAGTGCTGGACATAATCAAGCAGCTGTGGGGCAGTGACTTTCAGCCAAGTTGAGCAAAACAACAACAAAACAGTACTCCCAGACTGACCTTGGGCAGTCGGCCACCTTCGTGAATCCAGTCACTAGCCTTGCGGAAATCGGGACGGAGATTGGCATCCAAGGACTCTTTTGCGACCTTGTTAACGCCCATTACTCCACCACCGCCAGACATGGTCGCTCGAACAGGTGGCGATTGCTTCAGATGAACTTAAGATACACTCAACCAATGCCCGCAGCAGAATGTGTTATGCTTTCACATGACTATTCATTTTGCGAGCAGCATTTTCCAGATCATGGCCTCCGACGCTGCCTACGATCTGGCGACCTTG
Organism: Coelastrella sp. MACC-549; assembly: GCA_018290735.1. Classification (NCBI taxonomy): domain Eukaryota; kingdom Viridiplantae; phylum Chlorophyta; class Chlorophyceae; order Sphaeropleales; family Scenedesmaceae; genus Coelastrella; species Coelastrella sp. MACC-549. The sequence continues at coordinate 24,275 of JABEVS010000197.1, read as the reverse complement.
GACTTCTACGTCAGTATGAGTAAGAGGTATTGAAGCTGGCATTTGAGAGCATATGCACGCTGGATGTGCGCGGAACAATTATCTTGCGCTTCCAAGAGGCTTTGGTGTTCACCTTGAAGCACGATGTGCCGCGCACACCACGTTTGACCTGCTACATAGGTCGTGAAGCTTGCCCCTTTGAGCCTTGAAGCATGATCTGAGCGGCTCGTCATCTCTGATGGGAGAATATTGACATATATTGTTTGTCACAATCAGCTTAGGACATGCAAGGATGTTGGCGGGTATTATGAGCTGCCACCAGCTCCTCGGCTGCTTCTCAGCAGTAGGAACAGACCTGCTGCCAGACCAGCACCCACAGCACCGGCACCTGCTGTCAAGGTCGCCAGTTGACCCCGAGTTACCTCCAATAGCTTGTCACCAGACCTCCACTGCTGCAGTAAAGTGCGTGAAATGCCCACTACAGGCTGTGCTGCTGTATCCTCATGTTGTGCTGTTGTACCAGCTTGCTCAGCGGTATCCTTGTCAGCCTCAAATTTTCCTGGTTTGGTTGCAGCAGGCTGCTGAGCAGTTGCTGCTGCACTGGTGCTTGATGTGGTGGCTACGGGCCTGTGCAATCTGTCATGTCGGTCAGGCTGGGCCTCACAATGAGCTGCATGCTGACCTGCTGAACCACTGTCAGCTGTGTCAATGCTGCTGCTGCCACTGCTGCTGCTGTTGGTGCTGCTGCTGTTGTTGTCAGCAGGGCTGTGTTCAGCCGCCTGCTGTGTCACCTGCATGCCTTGGTACTGCTCAGCCAACTGCTGCAGCTTCTTCCTGCTGCTGCTCCACAGTGACCTGATGGAGCTGCCAGCTGCTGCCCACTGCCGTGCTGCCCACCTGCTGCCTGGTACTTGCCAGTGTTGTTGCTGCTGCTGCTGCTGCTGCTGATTAGCACCAGAGGGAAGAGCTGCAGAAGCAGATGGTAACATCTGCTGCAGGCTGCTCATCTGCTGCCGCAGGAGCTGAAGTTCTTGCACTATGTGTTGCTGGAAATCCTGTGTGTCATTACCTGAGGCTGCTTCTTGTGGATCATGGTGCTGCTGGTGTGGCCGCTGCTTGTTGGCCACCAGCAGCTGCTTCTGCTTCTGCTGCTGCCACAACTGCTGCTGTTGCTGTTGCCCTGATGCACTGTCTGCTCCGTCTGTGTCTGCTGCTGCCACTACTGTTGTCGGCAATAAACTCATGAGCTTGGCATCAACTGCTCCTGCGTGTTGCTCCAACATATCTGCTATTGCGGCCTGCAGCCCGGCCCTCTTGCGTGGCTCAAGGAAGGTGTAGACTGTCACAAAGCTGGCAAAGTGCAGCCCCATGAGGCCCCAGGTCCACCAGGTGGAGGCGCGCCTGATCTTGTCACTCCACAGCTGCTCCTGCAGCAAGCAGCAAGCAGAACACACAGCACAATTCATAACAGGTGCAGCTGTGGGGCGCAATGGTTGCCACTACCCCTGCACTGTCGCAGCTGGCATTCTGAAGCCGTCACTGCAGTTACTTAGGTCTGTGGCCCTGAACCCTGCTGTGTGCTTTGCCGAAAGCCTCCAGCTGCTGCTGCACCTGTCAGTGCTGGTTTCAGCTGCAGGTGGCCTCCCTGTCAACTCACCTGTTGGTACCGCTCCCTGATGAGGTCCACCAGCTGCAGCTGCAGACGCTCAGCATCATCACTCAAACTTGAGTACCTGAGACAGCAGTCATGTCAGCCAAGTAACATAGATTGACATGATCGTGGGTGCGCTATGGAGGTAAAACAGGGTTGGTGAGATGCTTGGGCTTGTCTCATGTGCTGTAATGTGGTGGCTGCCTTACAAGACAGCAGGTCACAACAGCTCAATACTTCCTGACACAGAGCAACAATGGGTGAGGCAACGGGCGGACGCCTTACTGATCCATCAAACCAGCCAGCATCTGCACATGAGGGCTGAGCAGACACAGGCAATAACCAAACGTTTTAGCCATCAACACACTTCCCTCAGCTGCAATATGCTCACCTGGCTTTGGATGCTGCCACTGCTTGCTCCGTCTCGTGCTCGGCTGCATACAGCTCAGTGAAGCGTGCTACATCAGCAGGCACCCAGCTGCTCTTGCGCTGCAGCAGGGCAGTTACTTCCCTGCAGATGTAGGACAGGCAGCTGGTGAGACTCAGCAGGCAGACCAGGCGTCCTGAACCAACCCGCTTGAAGTGCTGAGGTTGCTGAAGTCGCACAATAAGGGTGCTACTGTGGTGTACTAGCAGATGCCACTGCAGCGCTATGATACTCTTGCAGCTGCACATGTTTGAAAGTAGATAGACATCACAGGCCGTACATTGCAAGTCATGTGACAAGCTCTGTCGGTCTGCAAGTGCAGCGCATTTGAATGCTATGGGCTACACCGCTTACCTATGCAGTTGGCTCTGCTTGGCCAGTTGCTGCTCATACTCCCATTTGGCTAGCTGCAACTGCCGTTTGCAGTGTTGTAGCTGCTTGTCTGCTGCCACCACACTGCCTTTCAAACTGTCTATGGACTCATAGCCCGTCAAACGGTTGAGTGTGCTGCTGATCTCCGTGAGCACTTCGGCAGGTACATAGCTGCGACCAGTAGGGTCTGCTCCTGAAGCACTTGCTCCTGCTGCTGTGCTGAGAGCTGTGATCTCCGCTGAGGGACGGCCAGAGGAGTTGCTGGCTCCCATTGCCTCACCATTTCGAGGCGTCTTGATTGTTGCTGCTTGTTGTTCGTTGGGCTCTCCATTCACTAGTTCGGTGGTCTGTCCCCGCTGCGTCATTTGCCTTCCTTGCTTGAAAACATTAGGCACACGAACGTCAAGTATAGAAGTCAAATTTCCTATTGCTGCGAGCGGGCAGCGACTGCATGATGCGGATCGAGCCAATGCATCCAACAAAGCCATTGATAGATTTGTACTGCTGTGCCCAAGATGCGATGAGCAGCAGTTGAAGAGCTAGACTCTGGCTGAGCTAATGCACCTGCGCATTTGCTGCTTGATGTTGTTTGGCACGACTGTCGGCAGCGGCACTGCGGTGTGCTGTGCTGCAGCATGTGCTATGGGTTAGAGCATCACGATGCTGACCTGCTGCTACATAGAAGTTGCCCGTCTTAACTGCTGCAGGACATGCAGCTTCATCTAGCATCATCAGGCAGGATCTTTCTTCCATCTGGTGCGTTTGACGAATAAGGAACCAACATGGGGTTTAGTAACAGACAACCCTGCCAGGTACTACTGGTGTTATTAATGAGTATCCCTATTACTTGTGTTTCCCTGACTCAATATGCCCTTTTTTACACAAACCCAATCCATGCTATGAGCATCACCAGCTTACATGCCTTGAAGAGAGAAAGTGTTGCCAACTTGCCAATTGGCGGCCAATACCTGAGACACTGGTTACTGTTTTGGGGATTACCACGGGGAAAAAGTCAAGTTGACCAGCTTGTCGCACCACCTGTGACAGGTGATATACTCCTAACATAATGAAGTATCACCTGACTTAACAGCTCCTGATGCTGCCTATCAAACCTGTCCGACAGCCTGAGGCAGCTGCGACACTACTAGTGGGCGGCACACTTGCCCCTCATACAACATATATGTACATTATTGATACACTTTATCAGCATGATCATCAACAGGCTGTCCTGACAAAGCCTTTTTGCAGGATGAACCATGTATTGTAGCCTTGGGGCTTGCTGACTGGGTGACACTCTCAAGATAGTGCTTGCCAATGTCAAATTCTTCACACCGCTCAATTTGACCCCAGATTCAGGCACTATAAGTGCTGGCAGTCAGTGGCTGCTGCCGCCATGTATTAAAACTGGGGTGGCATATGCAACTGCACACATACCCGGACTTTTGGGTCACAGGATCAACAGGATCCCATACTGTATCACATGTCAAGAGTACTGCACTCACTCAGCAAAGAGCATCACCTTCCAGCATATATTACAACATGCACACCGTGGGGCAGCTGCTGGGCTACTGTGGTGACTGTTCATGGTGCCATGGTGGGGGCCCCGAGCCTGGATAGTGCCACCCTGTCTGCTCTGTGCATCACCTGTGTCACTGCCGATGATGTCAATAAGCTGCAGACTTGCTTATTGGCCCACGTCCAGCCTATGCCAAATTTACAGATCACTGAGCTGTGACACTTCTTACAAAGAGCTCATTTCTTCATAAGTCCAGACTGGACCCAGCACTGTGGCTGACTGATGCTCAATACAATGTTGCTGCTGTCTTTGACTGGTCCACATGTTCTTGTCCCCCAAGGACCCCAAGGACTGCAAGCGCACCTATGCATCACCTGATAACGGCATCAGAGGACACTGCTCTCGCTGGCACTGCACTGGCAGCCTGCCGGGATGGTCCTGCACTGTACCTGGACCAGTCACGTTTCCTGCTGACAATGCTGTACTACAGCAGTGCTGTTGATTTGTGCTGCCGCCAGTCGCGTACTACAATATACATGTCCTGGATGGTGCTCTGACATCAAAGCCGTTTAGAATGACAGTCTTTGCTGCTGCAATCGTCGGACAGCATAGATCTCTGTCGCCTGATTACTGCTGTGCTGGACTGCCTGCTGGTGAAGCTGCTGATTGCACTGGATGTACTGCTAACACTAACACCCCTTAACTGCTGCTGCAGGGTGACCTGCGATATACTATGTGCCTCTCCAGCTTCATTAGGGCATGTAATTAGCTGGTGAAGCCAGAGAACCCTCTCAATCAGTCTGTGCTTTGGGCTGGCTGGTGCTGACTGGTCATAGTAAGGGGTCATCGCGTTATGGTCTCCAGATTCGGGTCAAGGTCACAACGCTACAGTGCACTTGTTCGTTGTTGATGCTGAATAGAACTCACAGAGCGGTCGAGCCTGCAAGGTCATAAAGAGTCCCGTCACAGGTGGATGGGACCTGAGAGATGGCATCGGCATCAGCTCATAGGCACAAACACTGATCTGACACACGTATATTGTGTTTGCTTACTAGTCAATTGCCTCTTTGGCGTTTCTGCGTATGATGCACAGGAACAACTGCAATCTTCGAGTCACATCATCCGAGGTGCTCAAGCAACCCGCGCACCTATCAGCCGCATTCAGCTGTCATAGCTCTAGAATCGTAAATTAATTTCCTTGTGACTCTAAAAGGAGCGACAAGAGTGCACCTGCTTATGGCTGAATGCAAGAACGGGCGCGAGAAGCACAGGTGGGATATGGGGCGGCTGCATAGCACATGACACTGGTTACTATTGTGGTATCAACACACCAGCTGGCCCTCAACAACTTGCGGCTTGTGCACCAGCGAAGTTGATCATGACATTGCAGGTGACACTCGCGCGGCAGGCTGCCGACAGAGTGCTATGAATGGCCCACGCGGCGGCACAATGGGCACTTTTAATTATGTTACTGTGTATCCAATATAGGTGCGTCTTTCTTGATGGTCAGGTACACATCGCAGAACAATCTATCACCCTAGGGCCTTTGGATGCATCCTATCATATGATGAGCTGCCCCTTGACTGAGTAGCCAGCAAAATCAACCAAGAGTGATCCATGTTACATACAACGAACATACCGCTGCAGTTGTCGATACTTGTGACACTACAAACCTTCAGCAATGAAAACTCAAACCAGGCAGTTGGCCGACGTCAGCAGTGCAGATCACCAGTGAATGTAAAAACACAGCAAGAAAGCACAACACAGAGACCACGATGTTACACTACATTCCACAGCTGCTGCCAAAACTGGTCTCCAGATACTGCCTGATTGGAAGGATTCAAAACACACAAAAGCAGGAGCAAGTTCAGGCAGGCCGCTGCTGCTGCTGCCAATTATCTGTCCATCATCAGAGCCCTGCTTACTTCCTGCACATGTCCAGCACTTCACCACCCAGAAGAGATTTGAGCAGCAGCTGACAGGCAGCTGCTGAAGCTACTGTGGCACCAGAACACCATAGCCGCCACTCTGACGCTTGTAGACGACCTGCAGGCCAACCAGCACAGTGCAGAAGGCCACTCGCACCCCAAATTATGAGATGTGCAGCTCATCAGGCATGACAGGGCGCTTGCACACCCGCTCGAGCCTATCACGAACACGCACCGCACAGTGGTGTCACCAGGGCTTTGTGTACACACCCCCCCAGCCTGCCCATGCGTCCCACCTGGATGCCCTTGCTCTGGGTGTCCCGGAACATGTAAAAGTCGTGTCCAATTGCCTCCATTGCCTCAATGGCCTCTTCAGTGGTCATGGCATCACAGTTCACCACCTGGCAACACCAGCAGCAAAAAGAACCCATCATTTTAAGCCATTTCAAGCAGAAGCAAGAGGCATGGTCACATCTAAGTAGCAAATGGTTGGGCCACAGCTTGCCAAAAATCAGCAATACCAGAAGCAAGCTGGGAGTCCACTTTGAGCAGGAGCAGCCATCTGTCTGTTGATGATAATCTGGCACCAAAGTCTGCCCAGCCATGACTGTGGTGCTGCACTGCTGTGCATGATATCAATCAGCCAATGTCTAGTGAGCTCTACCTCCCATCAGTGGGGTCTGTTTCGCCTGGACTAACTGCGTACGGAGATTTCAAATCAATGCTACCAATGGACACTGTCGAGCTTGCTAACAGCCAGGCCCACTTCTTCAATAACAGTAACAGGGTCTGGCACACGGCTGTCACGACAGCAAGGCAGTCACCGCCTGCTTACCAGGGTGCTTCCTGCCTCTCACCTTGCTGCGCACAACTGTGTCTGGCAGTGGTGCTCCTGTGTGCGGTGCTTGCAGCTCCAGGGCGCGCATCTCCTCCTCACTGTAACTCTTTGTCATGGTCTCCACCAGCAGGTTGTCCATGTACTCCTGCACACACAACGCCAACAAACATCAGCAAGTCAGCAGCATGAGTTTATCTAGTAGCGGTTCAGATGTGGGAAAGACTGCTTGCCTTCAAGCATTGCATGACATGTTCTGAGGTCCATCATGGCTGTCCCCGCTCACCTTGAAGTCCTCCTCCTCTGCGTTCACACGGGGACCTGCCCGCCCTGGCCAGCTGCCCTGGTCAATCATGCGCTCCTTCAGCTTGCGCAGCTTGCGGGAAACCTGAAGGAAATAAGCAGCACAGCAGTCCTTGAGAGGGCGTAGAGAAGGCTGCAGGCGGTGGGATAGACTGCATATTTTGGTTTTTGCTGCACATGATCATTCACACCTTCAACAACTCACAATAAGACAAACAGCGAGCGAGGTATCATTGAAGCAAGGTATCGTTACGTGACAACAGGCAGCTCCCAGCAGCTGCTTACTTACCTTGTCACAGACAAGATCGATTGATGCATACAATGACTCCTCTGCATCTTCCACCCTCACTACACCACTGCGCATGGTGGTGATGGTGACATCAACCTTCTGCTGCCTGTGGGGTACGACAGCAGCAGCAACAGCCAGGGCGATGCAGTAACAAACTTCAAAGAACATGCAAGGTCTCCTGCCCCTTGGAGTCACTCTCAGAGGTCGCAAACATTGCAAAAGCAGCATAAGGGCGTGGCAGCACGCAGGCCCAAGCGAGTCGCTGCGGCTGTGTCACCTGTCTTGCACACACGCACCATCTTCCCATCAGCGTCAGCCGCTGTCCCCTGATGTAGAACCAACAGAGAACAACAGCAAACGCTGCTGGGCAGATGCTCCAGAGACTACCACAGAACAAGAGCAATGCATCATGATCAGCGTGGGTTGCAAGTTTTGTGAGCTAGCGCTTACTTTGCACCATGAGTTCCAGTGTCTCCACCCCTAGCACTGATAGTCACATCAACCTTCTTGATGTTGTGTGCATAGTTGTGCACTGCCTTGGTGATTTTGTCCTCTACATACTGCTTGATGGCATCTGTAACCTGTTATCACACACAACATGGGCTATGTGAGATGAAGCAGAGATGGTGGATAGAGAGGCTCATCCCATGGGGTCAAGACCACTGTCATCAGCACAGGTTCAGCAGTTGGGTGGCCGCTGCAGGGCTGCTGTGGCTCTAGTGCGCCGTATAACAACGAAAGAAAACTCTTTTTATTATGATATAGCAGTAGAGGTCTTACACTAGGCCGTGATGCCACGTTTGCAGATAATGCGGGGAACCAACTGTAGATCAACCACCAGAACGGAGCGCTAGCTCGCCTAAGCACCCAGTGCAATACCCAGGACGCTATCTAACACCAAACGGACTACATCAATATAAAGTTGAGCCATACGGACGCTCACCGGCAACCTCCTTCCTTGGATGGTAATCCGCACAGGCTGTGCTGGTGCTTTGGTGGTTGCGTATACTTGCAAGGCTCTCCTTCGATATACTACTGGCTTTGGTCTGGCTGTAATGCGATTGGCTGCTACGGATGGGAAGCTCTGCCGAGCACGCTGCTCCAGTTGAGTGCCAATGAGTGTAGCCATGCCTTGCTTCTAGTCAATCCTACAAACCACGGCAAACACAAAACCTATCGCGTAGTGTCACCTGCAAGCGGCCAGCTGCGCAAACCGTACAGGCTATCGGTGCACGCAGTGTCTCGGAGACAAAGACATCCTGTGCATTGTGTTGTGCATCCTTCTACATACTAGATGCAGATCATCCTGCGTAAGCAGCCAAGGGTCAAGCTTACCGGAACAACAAAATCAGAACGCAATCCAGGGCGATCACCGTGTACGTGGCACCAGTAAACTTGCTGTCGTTATCTAGCAACCGTGGGATAGTGCCACATAGATATAACGTTCAGTATTCCGTTCTAGCACTCAACTGTTAAAACCCGAGCTGTGCGACACGTCATGCAGTCCCGACCTCCTGCCGAATGGAGTACGGTACGCAGCAAACGCAGCATCAGATACAACATTGGGGCTACGGTCTTGAATTTCTCACGTGCTAAAACAGTATGGACTCGCCAGCACTCAGCTGGTTGAGGGTATAGAACCAACTCCTCAAAGCGAATATACAAGCGACGACTACACAAGCCAATGCCATGTCATGATGTTTTTATCGAAGCTGTAGCAGCCGGTAGGCAGTCCGCGGATCTTCTTGCCCTGACTGGGCAGACAAGGTAGCAGCAGTACCCTCAGCAGCAATTACTGGACTGCTTTGGGCCTGTCGATGCCGCAGAAAAGCACTGCCTGAAGAAACAGTACACTGCCTTAGCTTTTGTCGATTGTGTGCCAGATGTCGTCAAGTTATAGAGAAGTTGGGGTTAGCCTGCAGAGCCTCCTTGACCATTGATACGCCTGCTCCAGTAGCACTTAGCCCTGCAAAACGGCTCTCCCTGCTGCTATCCAGTCCGCGCCTCACAATCGGGAGGAGGTAGAGGCAAACAGGTAGCTATAAGCAGAGTGCAGCAGCACCACTGCAAAACCCCAGGGATCGCCAATTGCAGCAGCAGTGGATTGCCTGCTGGTCATCATTTCTGCCATCTCTGGCCTTTGCCATGCCCTCCGTTTGTTATTTTTTCACTTGGTACCTGCTGCAGAAGCAGACTAAAGCACTCTTGCCGACGTGACATCTGGACAGACTCGTTGATCCCTTGGAGATGCATTCTCGTGGTACTCAGCGTGTGACTGAAACCACCTCATCAAGCGGTTGCTGACTGCTTGCTGTATGGCATGCTGGTGTGAATGGCGCTGCAGTCCCCTCATGTGCCCCAGCGGGTTTGTGCCACACCTCCGCCCCCCTCATGCCGCCGTGCACACCCTTCATGACAACTGGCAGGCAGCTGTGGCAGCACACCCACAGGTGCCAGCACTGGGATGGAGAAGCAGGCAAGCAGGCGGCCAGCTGAGCCCATATCAGTGGATAACATATCAACAGGTAGAACAGCAGCAGCAATGAGCAGCAGCACCACAGGCAGCTTGCAGGCCTGTGCGTGAGGATGTTTGGCTGCCAAGCAGCCCACTGGGTCTGCAGTACGCATGCTTCTAGCCCTCACCCTCTATTGATGATGCTGACTGGTCTTGATGATACCAAGCGCTCAAGCTGCAGGCATCAAAATGCCCCTTGTTCTGCTGGCATCATCATGCTGTATGTGCAGGCTGGTGACATCCGCACAGCAGTGGGATCAGGACTGTTGCAGTTGGGCATACCTCCTGGGTCAGCACTCGGCCTTTATGGCATCAACAGCAAGGAGTGGGTGTTGATGGATGCAGCAGCTCACGCATACAGCATGATCAGTGTGCCGTTGTATGACACCCTGGGACCTGACACTGTTGAGCACGTGTGCAATCATGCTGAGCTGGCAGCAGTGGGGTGCAGTGCAGCAGCACTACCAAAGCTGCTGGCTTGTTTGCCAAAATGCAAGTCAGTAACACTTGTGGTGGTGTGGGGGGCAGAGCAGACGACTGCAGTAACAAGCAATACTCCGCAGTCAGGGCAAACAGTGTCCGATGAAGTGCTGCAGATACATAGGCAAGTGGGCATGGTGACGCAGGCTGGCAACCCTCAGCACTTCACCCGCAGCTCTCTTCAGCAACAGTTGCCTGTGCAGTCACAAGGAGTTGAACTGCCAGCTGGTGTTCAACTGAAATCTTTTGATGAGCTGGTGTGTGTGGGACGGCGGCACCCTCATCATCATGTGGCTCCTGGCCCAGGTGATGTGGCCATCATCTGCTACACCAGTGGTACAACAGGAATGCCAAAAGGTGAGCAGCAGGGCATGACTGCACCTGCAGCTGGTCCAGGTTCTGTTCAGAGCCCCTCAGGTGACTGTTTGCTTGCAGCAGTTTGGGGTGCATCTGGCCAACCTCTGGCTCTGTAAGCACACAAAAGTGGAGAGGAATGCGTACTGCAGCTTCCTGTGCCGGCCTGTACACCCCCCCCCCCCTCTCACAGTGTCAGACAGATGATGCATGAGTCATTTGCTGCAGGTGCTGTGTTGACTCATGCCAACCTGATAGCCAATGCTGCTGGCAATGCTGGGGTCAGTCCCGCTTGGCCTGCTGGCAGCCGGCACATCAGCTACCTGCCCCTGGCACACATCTTTGAGCGCAAGAACCTCATCATGGCAGTACACTACGCCTGCAGCATAGGCTTTTACAGGTGAACATCAGAGGGGTGTGCCGGGGTCTTGATGAAACAGCATGCGGGTGTTGCCTGGGGCAGTCCTGCAGACTGTTCACATCCCAGCTCTGCTCACCGGGGTTACATCGGGCTTGAGAAGGCGTGAGCACTTTGTCGTGGCTGGGGCTAGGGCCAGTTGCCAAGGCACAATGTACTGTCATATGTGCAGATGCCTGACAACTGCAGCTTCTGGGATTTGACAGGGGTACAGCACCTCCATAATTGACGCCAGGAGTGCCCATTGCTGTACCGCCTGCTACGGTTGCACTGCCATTTGCATTGGCTGCTGGTTGTGTTGTTGTGCAGTGGCAATGCTGCTGGTCTTCTTGCTGATGTGGCCGAGCTGCAACCACAAATGTTCATGTCAGTCCCACGTATCTACAACAAGCTGCATGATGCTGTCATGGCGGGCGTGAAGGAGGCAGGGCCGCAGCAGCAGCGGCTGTTTCAGGCGGCTTATGAGCACAGGAAAGCAGCCTTGCAGGCAGGTGGGGCTTTGGGCGGGGCATTGGTATGTGAGGTTGCACAACTGACCAGTAAGGGACCAACAACCAGAACACCATTCAAAAGCCTGGCAGATTGCAATGGCAACCAGTGCTGTGCTGAGAGGTGCTCTCACCCTGCTGCTCTTCTGCTGCACTGTTGCTGCTGTGCCACCTGTAGGTGATGCTGGTGGTGGTCTTCTGACTGACATGTATGAGCAGCTGGTCTTCAACAGCATCCGACAGAAGCTGGGAGGACAGGTGCAGTACATGACAACAGGTGATTGATTGCTGCCAGTTGCCAACTGTTCTGCATTATTATCCTGTGGATGGGCCCATACAAAAGCAGCAGCTGTCTTGGCTGGCGATGCAAAGTACTGCCCCGACACATGGCCCAAGCCAGCTCCCTTGATTTACAGTGTACCCTCTGTATAGACTGTTGGAGCGCTTGCGAACCAGACTGCAGTGTGAGTTGCAAGGTCAGCACTGATGTCCTGTGCAATCCTGCACCACCCACCTTCATTCACAGCACCCAGACCTGCTACCACGTCCCTCATCCCATGCGCCCAGGTGCCAGCCCCATCAGCAGTGAGGTGTTGGAGTTTCTGCGCGTCTGCTTTGCCTGTCCTGTGCTTGAGGGGTACGGCATGACAGAGACATCCTGCACCATCACCATACAGCGGCCTGGGGACGTCAGCAGCGGCCATGTGGGGGTTCCCTTGCCCTGCTGCCAGGTGAAGCTGGTGGATGTGCCTGAGCTGGACTTCCTCACCACTGACAAGCCACACCCCAGGTGAACACACAGGAGAAACAGCAGCAGCAGCAGCCTGCACAGGGCTGCTCTTCATGTGTGGCAGTGGCAAGTCCTCTCTCAACTGTTGCTTGCTGACCGCCTGGCCAGGGGTGTGATGGGCCTTGAGGCACTGCAGGCAGTGGTCAGTGTGTTGTGTTGGTGGTCACAAGCAGGACAGAACACGGCCAGGAGCAACTGTTGTTGTTGGAGGTGGTCAGACAGGGGTTGAGGGTTTCCGGGCTGATCCTTACCTAGGCCTGTGTCCCTGTCACCACTCCTGCTGTCATGTTTTACAGGGGTGAGGTGTGTGTCCAGGGGCCTGTGATCTTCCAGGGCTACCACAAGGACCCGCAGCAGACACGCCAGGTGCTGGATGATGAGGGCTGGTTTCACACCGGAGACATTGGCTGCTGGCTGCCAGGGGGGAACCTCAGGCTCATTGACAGGTGGGCCCCA
>JABEVS010000197.1:0-11464 GCA_018290735.1 Coelastrella sp. MACC-549 | reverse complement strand
GTGAGAGGGGGAGAGAGGGAGAGTGGGGTGGTGGGAGGGGGGAGGGGGTGGGGTGGGTGGGGGTGGGGGGGGGGGGGGTGGGGGGTGGGGGGGGGGGGGGGGGGGGGGGGGGGGGGGGGGGGGGGGGCAGACCAGAACCAAGCTATGCAGGGTCCAGGATTGCGGCAATGGCTGCAGATGAACTTGGTGGGTGTGCGCTGTCTCCTGCTCCCTCCTGGTGCTCATTGCTGTGCTGCTGGACCAGTTGTGGTTGTGGACACGTTCAGGATTGCAGTACTTATCTACTGGTCCCCTGCCCCCCATACACTTGTCGGTTGCCCATGACTCATGGCTTAGCAACTCATTTTGCTACTGCAGCACCACAGTCTGTTGACGTTGCAAACCAGCATGTGCATGTTGGCTGTGCAACAGAGCCAGTGTGGGCAGCAGGCAGGCTGAGGCCGACAGAGCTGACTTCACTGGGTGTTTTGCAGCTGTGAGCCAGCAGAGCTTCTTGTTTCTGTGACACGCAGGAAAAAGAACATCTTCAAGTTGTCTCAAGGTGAATATGTGGCACCTGAGAAGCTTGAGGCGGTGTACACTCGCAGCGCCTTCGTGCAGCAGTGCTTCGTGTACGGCGATTCCTACAAGTCACAGCTAGTTGCAATCGTTGTACCAGACCCTGATGTCCTTCAGACATGGGTCAAAGAGCAGCAGCAGCAGCACGAGGATCTTGTCAGCCTCTGCAGTCAGCGTGATGTGGCGGATGCAGTGCTGCAGAGCATGAGGCAGCAGGGTCAGCTAGCGCAGCTGCAAGGCTTTGAGATGGTGGCAGCACTGCAGTTGGTGCCTCAGCCTTTCACAGTGGACAATGGGTTGATGACGCCAACCATGAAGATGAGGAGACAGGTTGCCCGGACTCACTTTCGGCAGCTGCTGGAGGAAATGTATCAGGCTCTAGAGCAGCAGCAGCAGCAGCAGCAGCAGCAGCAGCAGGCAAGGGCTCATACCGCAACACGAGACACAGTCACAGAAAGGAGGTCTACAAGAGCCCGATTGTAGACACTTTGGAATGAACTGGAAGGGGAGTTGCAAGGTGTTGTGGCAGGGTCACTGCGCTTGCGTTGCAGGCTGCAACTTGCAGCAGTACGACAGGGCTTCAAGCACACTGTGGACAGTCAGCATCAGCAAGTGAAAGTGCAGAGTCTGACTTTGAGATGGTAAAGCGCTATCCGACAAACAACATGAGTGATTCTCTGTCATGTCCGCAATCGTGTACATCTGCTACCTCGGAGTTCATCAATGTGAGGACGTCCGATGCCTGCAAGGTGCCACACACCAACCTGTTTTTGATTGTTTATACGATGTATTGTCTGGCTCCGGCACAAACTTGATTCGCTACAGTGCACCACCGTCTGCGTGATTACTCACAGTGATATTGCTATTGTGTTGACACAGTTCTCAGGCGCTTGGCTCCTTGCTGACGGATACAGACCCTGGGTGATTGGCTCGATTGAACTTGCCACAGCGCACAATTCTATTCATTGGTTCACAAGTCAGCAATATGAGCAAATCAAATAATCCATTCGCTTGCCTCGCCGCAAGCAGCAACGAGACAGACCCCAATACTCTAGCAAGGCAGCAACCGTACAACAAGCATCAAAGCCTGAACAACAGCAACACGTGGGTCAGACACTGCAGGCTCTGCAATGTGCTGTCAGAATGGACTTAGACTTTGCTTTACGGCGATGGTTAGCTGCATTTCTTTATGCTGGGTCGCTGTGGCATACAAATGCTGAATAAGCAGCAAAGACCCCTTTTTGCTGACCTGAGGCAGTGGCTGCATTATCTTAATGGGTCTGGTGCTACTTTCTTCATTGTTATCATGCAGGAACCATAGCTCACCACTTGCTTCGTCCACCATGCATGGCCTGCACGTGACTACCCTGCACCAAACATCATTATCCGCTGACAGGAGTGACAGTGTCGACAGCCCCATGAGCCCTGCACTGCTCGCAGCACTAGAAGCAAGCCTTCTCACAGCACCTCACAGCATAGACAGCAACCAGACAGCTCCTATACCTGGCCATCACCACCACACTGACAGAAGCCAGGAGTTTGGGGCTGCGGGATCTGCACACAAAGCCAAGGCCACAGCTGCACTTCACAGACAACAACACAGACCACCTGCTCCACAGAGCAGTGATCAGCGCAACCAGTTTCCGCCCTTGGTCAGCAGTAGCAGTGGCAGCCAGCTGCAGGGGTCCCTGAGCAGCCAGGCCTCCCTGACCTCCAGTGCCTCAGGGTCCCTGTGGGAGAGCTTTACAGCAGTGTTCTGCACTGGGGCCCCAAGCGACAGCAGCAGATCGCCGGTGGCAGCAGTTGATCATGAGGTGCCGTGGACGCTGGTTGGCAGTCCGGGTGAAGTTGCTGAGCTGGCTGCAGCCACTGGCATGTCTGTTGAGGAGGTGTTGATGGCACAGCAGACAGCCTTGCTGCAGGAGGCTGCCAGGACACAAGGGCGCCAACACAAGACTCAGAGGGGCAAGCCAGCAACCCAGCCCAGGACTGCTGCTGCTGCTGCTGGCGGTGGTGTGGAGGAAGACTTCCCTGCCCTCATCAGTCCTGGCAGCTGCAGCGGGGTCAGTCCGCTGCGTCCTGGCCGGTCCCCTCATGCAGTGCCAGCCGGCTGGAGGGGCGGCCACGTCAGAACCCGCATGCAGGGTGTGAAGGTGATCAACCGTGGCAGCGGTGGAGAGGAGACAAGCCCGATCAGGCCCGGCCGGCTGGATCTTCATTGGTGAGCTCCAGCTGATTCATGAGACTGAATCCCATACAATGACGTGTGAGTCGTGCTATGAAGGTTTGATAAATTGCTGCAGCTATGCAGCCAGGCACATGGCAGTCCGTTTGCAACCTGAACCAGCTGGCTTGCAGCTGATGCTCCAGTGTGTTGCCTCACTCCCACACCTGAGGTACTGATGGCTCAGGCAGCTGCTTGACATGACCTGAGCCTGTGCTGCTTGACCCTCAGGGACTTGCGGCTAGATGGTCTGAAGCTGAAAGAAGAGGATGCTGACTGGGAGCTGGCAGGGTATGAGAGTGTAGGGGGATCTTACATCTGTGGGGATGAGGCAGCAGCAGCAGCAACCCGGAAGCTCCTGGACCGGCAACAGGCTGCAGAAGCGGCAGCTGCTGCAAGAGGCGGCGGCAGCAGCAGCAGCAGTGGCAGGGACAAGTACAGCAAGGAGGCTGCATGGTTGCATTATGCAAGGACAGCCGACCGGCCCGGAGTGGCAGGAAGCCCCTGTAAAGGCACTGCAGCAGCAGCTGATGCACTGCTGGCACCAGATGAAGAGCAGCAGCGGATCGTGCGCGGTGGGCGCAACTTTGTTGGGTCATACGACTGGCGGCCGCTGCTGGATGCTGCCAAAGATCATGGCTGGTGCCCTGTTGACAAGCGAGACGGAGGCGGAGGCACACACGTGAAGCTGAGACGAGTGGTGGACCTGCCAACAGGCACCACCTACGTACAGACCATGATGCTGGCAAGCACACCAGGTGGGCCACTCGCAAGCATCACAGGAGAAGAGTGGAGGAAGGGGCTGCATTGCTGCTGTGATGTGATGTGGCGGTGAACAGGTGTCAGACTTGTTCTATTGCCTGGTGCTGAGCAGCTGTTTGCCTTCCTCTGTGCTGCGGCCACGGCCAGCTTGCTGCATTGCTGCGCAGTGCTTGCAGCTGCAGCACTTTCAGCTGTTTGAAAGTGCTCTTGTGGTGCTGCAGGAGACTCGCAGCGTGCAATCAGGAATGCAGCATCACAGTTTGCAAGGTTGGAGGATGCAAAGGAGCAACTTCTGGCAGCTTGCAGCGCCGGCGCTTAGCCAGGTGCATGGCTGTAAGGCAGTGTAACAGTGCAATGGAAGGCCCAGCTGGCCTCCTGGCCCCTGACTGACACAGCCTGCTCCCTGGACAGTCAGGTCTGTGTTACAACATAACAACACATTCAAGGTACGGGAAGCGCACAGCTGTAGGCTGATAGCAAGACAACTATTCATCAGCAGTGTTCTTGGCTATCTAGCTGAACTGCGGCACATCACTATTATTAGTTCATACATGAGACAGGCACCACTGTGCAGCAGAAAATTGACAGACTGTCATGCAAAGTTTAGCTGTCTCAAGGGATTGTGTGTCTGTTGCCACAGGGAGGTTTGAAAGCTGAAGTACAAGTTGATGCTGGAGTAGCGCAGCTGAGGCATACTCCTGGGCTGTGCTGCTAGCTGGATGATGCATGACATCAGTGGCACGGCACACAAGCCAGTTGATGCTAATATCTCTCCGGTTGTGACCTGGTTGGCTCACCTGACGACTTGAATATGGTGCTGGTGGCAATCTCCAGCATGCCATTAATGAACAACAATGTATACTGAATGTAGGCTCACCATTCACTGGGCTGGGCTGCACCACTTATGGTGGCCCCTCAGCAAGCATGATCAGCAGTTGAATGATACTTGCTTGGTCCTAGCATTGTTGTGTGAGCTGCATGACCTGGTTTACACTACATTCGCTGCAAAGGTAGAGCGACTCAGCTGACAGACCTTGGTTGCTGCTCTTTTTGGCCCTTTGGTTTTCCAGCAAGCCGCAGGGCATCTAAGGTCATCAACCAGGCATTTTCCTGATGGTATCAGCTCTTGAAACTTGTAATTTGCACAGTTCACAGCAAGGTTGAACCTTAGCACTAAGCCTGAGTGTGTTGTATGCATCATATGGCATGCTATCCTGTTGGGTGACAGTATCCAATACACTGAGTCAGTGCCGCCTGTTATGTGCGGGTTGGATGACAGTTGTTGATGTAATGCATAATTGTATGCTGCTAGGTGTAGTACCACAAGGCAGTGAATTTGCTTGTGATCACCAGTAACAATGCAAGTATCAGCATCAATAACCTTTTGATGTAAAATTGGAATATACAGTAGTCTGAGATCTTCGTATACATCATATTCTTGTGGCAGCACAGTTGAGGGCTTGGAATGTTGAAGTCTTCTCCTACATCTAGCAGATGAAAAGTCAGAAATGCTGGAATTGTCTAGTCCTATTGGAAATGGCTACTGGGGTCCTTGCTGATGATAGCTGTTAAGAGTATCTTGTGCTGGTAGCAGCTTGTTACACAGCTGCAGGTCATGCACCACCTGGTGCTGTGTTTGATGCTCTATCTCAGTTGGTCAATAAGGCGGCATGACAGGAAGGTTACTGGTGTGGGGATTGGCCAGGCCAAATACCCACTGGTCATTGCAGTCTGCATGACTTGATGGGGTTGTTGAACAGTGTTGTCCTAGCTGGGTGTGAGACAGTAAGTGTCATAAGTCAACTTGGTTGAGCGTTGACCGGGGCAGTACTGGCTTGTCAGTGACAGTGCTGCGACCTGAGCAGCAGCTCTAGAGCTGGCTGGTTTTCATGAGAACACCCCCTTGCAACCATACCATACCATACCATACAACCTGGCCCCAGAGGGGCGCCCCGGAGGAGCCAACATAGTCGCTCATGGGGGGTATATCTCCACATCGTATTCCTCAACACAATCAAACCAATCCTCACTATGAAGTGACCAAAAATCATCCGAGACTTCAAGTGACGCCTCAACTTCTGGTATTGACACTCTAGCTGCCATTGGGCTGCAGCGCTTGAGCCAACAAGCATGCAAAAATGATGCAAGCAGTCTGGGCTTCTGACGCATAAACATGGACAAATCAGTTCCGATAGGCCGGGCAGTGGTACTACATTGGTCCCACCCTCCAAAAGCTGAAAACAAATCTGCAAAATTCTGCCGCAGTGAGTTATAATAGGGGCATTCAAATACTACATGAAATTCATCCTCTACCGCCTCTTGAGAGCATCTACTACAAACACGTTGGGCCCTAGCTTGACCTTGCCATCGTCCTGCACATATTTGCAAATCATGAGCAGCCAGTCTGAATCTAAGCAAACTACTCAAGTGATCCGGGTGAACACCCACAGACAAGTCAGGCACCTTATGCATCCAAGAGGAGAGTGCATCCATGTCAAGGTCTGGGAATGGGACAGAAGCAAACCAGTTCTCGTAAGTGCTAAAGGTGACATTAAATGAGGGTGCAAGCCTGGGGTTGTCATTCACATCATACCACTTCTGATGAAACCACGAGTCAAAGCACTGGATTAGGAGGGCAGCATCTACCCGCCTGAAGAGTTGAACATTAGATAAAGCTTCAGTGGCGTGAGCCAGTTGCTGGCGCAGGTTGTCTGATAAGTGAGCCATAGAGGCCAAAGACTGACGTACCACCCCAAGAAAGCCCTCAAATTGATAGCACCAGAGCTCTTTACTTAATGCAGTAGGGGGCTGGCGTGACAGCTGCCAGTTGTCACGCATCACAGCCTTAAGCAAAGCATTGCTGGGGACAAGATCTTGCTGATGTTGCAGTGTCGTACTACCTGAGGCTGTGAAGAAGCTACTGAGCAGCGGCATTCACTCAGTGTCAGGCTGACGTCAGCCGACCCATGTGCACCCGCTGCTACGGTACTGGTGTATAATAATAATCAGTACTTTGCAGCCATAGCATTACTGGCAGAGTACGGTACTGGTGTATGTCGTATGTGGAACAAATCTTGCCCAACGCACCGTGCCCAACGCACCGTGTCAATGAGGCCCAGTCAGCTCATCACCAGCCCTTGCCAATTGGAGGCCTGCAGTACCCCACTGCTGCAGTGCAGCATTCCAGTGACTGCACCGCCGGCAAGTTCAACGGCCCCCTGTCTACTGGACCGTTGTGACAGTATGCCAGTACGCTGCTGCTGCCAGCAGGCCGCCTGTTGTTGCTGCAGATCATCCCTGGCCATCGATCCATGCCTGTTGGCTGACTTACTTTCTGCCACGAACTCGCACGGCATGCGAGTGTGGAGGATACCGTCTTAGACGCTGAAAGTATCCACGCGTAACTTAGGCCTAACCATCCGCTAGGGGATGATCCCCTCTCTCAATTGCCAGTGGCACAAGCGGCCCTTGAACTTCACTTTACAACTCCCTGAGGGCCGCTCAATACTACACTGGCGCTGGGGCCGATGGCGGCAAATGCTATGGCTGCAAAGCACTGATTACTTTTATTACACTTGCGCTGGTCCATGCAGTGAAAGATTCAATGACTGCCAACCTCCTCAAGCAATTCATCCTTTAGCCATAGTATGAGCATCATGATCATGCCGATTATAGCAGCGCACGACTTGTGGTCCACTTGACAGTGACTTGTTACACATACATACATACCATGCAACCTGGCCCCAAAGGGGCACCCCGGAGGAGCCAACATAGTCGCTAATGAGGGGGGGGGGGGGAGGGATAACAGCAACTCACTGAGTAGACTCAGCATTGCTGAGTAGACTCAGCATTGCTGAGTAGACTCAGCATTGCTGAGTAGACTCAGAACTATTGAGTAGACTCAGCACTGCTGAGTTGAGCTGGATGAGTGAGCTGACACCCTCTGGGAGGCAGCGGCAACATGAATAGGTGCAGGCAATAGCTTCTGCTGCTGCTGCTGCTGGTGGTGGTGGTGATGTGACGTAATATTATTGTATCATACAGTATCCAGAATACACAGCTGCACAAGCTGGTAGCTACTTCAGGCCTGATGCTTGGCACCAAACATTCACACGGTGGCACCACCAGAGGTCTGCTGCAATCAATAGGTCACATTGTTACTGCTGCTGCTGCTGCTGCAATCACTAGGTCACACTGTTACTGCTGCTGCTGCTGCTGCTGCTGCAATCATTAGGTCACATTGTTACTGCTGCTGCTGCTGCTGCGATCATTAGGTCACATTGTTACTGCTGCTGCTGCAATCACTAGGTCACATTGTTACTGCTGCTGCTGCTGCTGCTGCTGCTGCTGCTGCTGCTGGCTACTACCCCTTTGAACATGGCTGCTGCTGGCTGCTATGCTTTGCTGCTGCACTCAAGAGTGTCCTTGCACTGATCGTGCTGGCCGGCTGTGAGCTTGGTGGCGTGAGGGTTGCCACAGGAGCACGCAGGTTGGGCAGGTGAGTGGTGCGGCCAACTGCAGGATGATCAACACAAATCCGGGGCATAGGCATATTGTTAGTTGCGTCATCATCGTAGTAATTACTATTGTTATAACAATAATTGATGCTATCAGGCAAAGCATTTGCTGCCATGGGCCCCAGGCCCATTGTTTTTGCAGGCAGACTTGTGTCATCATGATATGAGTGATTGTGTCACGATAATGCCCAGTGGGCTGGAAGTGCTTGAACTCTGTGGCCATCACAAATTAGCCTAGTTTGTGGTTATGAGAATATGTTGTATGAGAATATTCTGTTATTCTCATATGATAAAATTAATATGTTGTTATTCTCATATGAAAAAATAAATATGTGATGAGAGCATGTTGTTATTCTCATATGATAGAATTAATATGTTGTTATGAGAAGATGTTGTTATTCTCATAGGATAAAATCAATATATTGTTATTCTCAAATAATCAAATGAAAGTTATGGGTTTCAGCTCCACTCACATTCCTCCTTGATCTGCTTGAAGTCCGGTTTGGTCACTTCTGCCTGCTGCGGTGGTGTGTATCCCCCAGCAGCAGCGATCCCCCAGTCAGCAGCAGCCACCAGCACCAGGCTCACATCGGGACTCACAGGCCTCTGAGGACATCTTCCTGCTGCTGCTGTTGTTGATGCTTTAGCTGCTGTGGTTGAGGGTGGTTGTTGCAAGGTGCCTGCTGCAGCAGAAGCACTGCAAACTCTACTGCTGCTGGCCTCGGCTGCTGCCGCTGCTGCTTGTGGGGTGCTGCTGCTGCTGCTGCTGCTCAATGAGGCTGCTGCGGCAGAGGCAACGGCACTGCTGCTGCTGCTGTTGATCAAGCTGGTGCCAGCTACACCTGCAGACCAATTATACATGCAAATCATGCCCTACAATCCCTGCTATAAATGAATGGATATAATACAACAGGCAGACAACAATGACCTTCATGTTGAGAACGTTATTCAGAAGAGCATCCTGAGCAGTGGCATCTTCGTTTGACCTGCCAAGTAACTTTCATCTTCAGAAGAGCATCCTGAGCAGGTCAACCTTGTACCTTCACCATCACCACTATAATCTCAAAACACACTGTCCTCTTGGTTCTTGTTGCAAACAGTCTGGCTGTCTGTTTTGATACCAGACGTCCAATCTGAGATCTGAAAGACCTTAAACGTCACCCATAGTCTGATAATGCTTCCTAGAAGAGCAATAGCTGTGCAGACCACCTGGGTTCAGCAGCTGCTGCTGCTAATTGGTGCAGCACCCACCTGCTGCTGTTCCTCCTTGAGCTCCTGTGAGTGCAGCAGATCTCACCACTCGAACTGCCTGCTGGTTGTGTGCCTTAGCCTGCTGGGCAAAAGGGTCAAGGACAGAACCCAAGCTCAAGTGGGGCCGATGGCAGAATTACTATGGCTGCAAAGTACTGATCATCGCTATCGTTACAATCATTATCAAGTACACGTGGCAGCTGAGCTGTAAGGCCCTTGAAGGGTTGATCTGCAGTTGTGCTTTGATTTGCCTATGCATTGGTTTGCCTGTTGGCTGACTGATTGAAGAATAGTGTGTGTGTGTGGAGGGTATGGGGGTACAACATGCTGGTTTTTTTTCACTCACCTGCTGCTGGTACTGCGCTCTGGTTTGTCCTGCAGCGTCCCGTCTGGGGCCTTGCTTGGCTGCAGCTCCAGCACGGAGAGTAACACCAGCCGCCGGTTTCAATGTCTCAAGCACTGGGGGCTGTGTGATACTGACCGTCTGTTGGAACTCAGCGCTGCTTGCACCTGCTGCAGCTGCTGCCTTCTTGCTGGCCCTGACCTTGCCGCTTGCTGCTGTGATGGTGCCGCCTCCGTTGCCGTTGCTGCTGCTGCTTTTGGCTGCTGTTCTGGCTGCTGCAGCAGATGCTGTGGTCTCTGTATCTGTTGCTGCAGCCACAACTGTATGGACCTTGAATTGTGGCCCAGGTGGAGCAGGAAGCGCTTCTGGGGTGATTTTGCTCAGCAGCACTACTTTGCCGCTTCTGTCATATGTGTAATCCTTGCCTTTGAGCTCCTTCTGCATGGATGACAGAGCTGTGCGTGCCTGTTCGTCTTTTAGTTTCAGATCTCTGGCCACTACTTCTTGCTGGCGCCTGATTTGCAGCTCCTGCCTCAGCCGTGCCTCTGCTTCCCGCTGTTCCTGAGTAAGCTGCTTGCTGGTGGATGATTTGCTGCTGCTGGTGGGCTTAACCGCTGTGACAATCGGGATTTTTGCAGCTGACTGACTGGCGACAGCAGGAGACCTGCTGCGGTTTGAACCTGCTGATGTTTGCCGCCGCTGGTGGCCAGCTTCTCCTTCTGTGTTTGATGCCACAGAACCGGGGCCTGCTCGCTTTGCTGTTATGCCCGACTGCGGTCTATCTTTGATGTTGTTGTTTGCTGCTAGCGGATTAGCGGGTGGTAAGATACGAGGGATGACAGGGCTTTCTGGGATTGCCCCTCTCAACCAGGAGTCCCTGCTGCATGGTTCTGGCTCTGCTTCTTGCCGCCAGCTGTCATGGGCTATTGCGATGTCTGATATTGGATTAGCCTCTCGTGGCACATATAACAAGTCTAAGCTGTCGAGACAACTGTTCAGGCATGAATCGACAGCATATCGGAGAGCCTGCTGTTCAAAGGCTTGCTGCTGGTTAATGCGCCTTTGGCAATCAAAGGCAAGCTCCAACACATCTATACGAGCATCCTCTTGCAGAACATCAGCATTGTCGAAGTCTGGCCCCTCAAAGTCGTTCTTGTTGGACATCGTGTTTGTCAGCAGCTTCAACGTGCCCGGCAAGGTTCGTACAACAAGATATGCGGCGTCCAGCTATAACTGCATGCAGAATGCCGATGAGATCCTTCTGTTTAGTAAGTATAGACGATTCGATGTGAGTTGCTGACAAGCCATCAGTAGTCAAACGTTACAGAGCAAATGGCACAGCCCTTATTTCTGACGGGATCCAACCGCTTGTAGGACAGCGTATATTCAAAATGCGTATGTTGAGGGTGTATAGTGTGATCTTCACGTACTGTTCGGGCAAGTACGCACTTTGCTGACCAACTGCAGACTGCATCCGTTGGCGCAAGAGGCCAATACAACATGCGTACATAATCATAGATCCCAACAGGTGTGGAGGGGGGGGGGGATTAAAAAAGTTAGAGACCCTATGTATCAACAAGTCCAAGGCCCAAGCCCCCCCGCCCCTCCTTGACCCCCTTAACTTTTGTCTAACAGTGGTCCAGATAGTCTTTATACCTCTATAAACTGTTGTTGGACGTTTTTCCGCACCTAGACAGCTGTCTCTGCTACTCTTCTTGATGTGTATAGAGGATGGGGACTCTCTTGGCGGGTAATTGCAATTGCTTGTGTTTTGCAGGGTGCGGAAATGGGGGGAGTGGTGGGCTGCGG
>JABEVS010000196.1:82011-115598 GCA_018290735.1 Coelastrella sp. MACC-549 | reverse complement strand
GCTGAAGCCATGTATATACTTCCTGATGCAACTTGTGGCAGGAGAGGGTGGTTTTTTTTTTGCCTTGCTTTCCCCACAGTTTTTTTTCTTGCTCCTCTGCCTCCTCCCCCCTCCCCCCGCCCCCCGCCGCGCACTGCTGGCCATCAGCTGCCTTCCATTGCCGTGCATCATTGGGGAGCACATGGTGCTGCCACCAGATGTCAATCAGATGTGAGGCTGCAGGAACTGTTGCGGACTTGCACTCACTCCTCAAAGCGCTTGCAAGCTGCGTAAACATCAGGCACTGCCAGCCCTATGTGGCCAAAGCCACGAGGTTCAGAGTTTCCATTGTGATATCCTGTGAAGGACTCATCATTCTCTGTGCCCCAGTTGTGTGTGAGCTCAAGCACAGCGGGGCGGCTGAACATCCAGCGTGCCTGCAAGAATAGCATGGAACAAGCAGCGGGAACATCTTATGTGGCATGGTGCAACAAGTGCAGCAGCAGCATGGTGAGAGGGCGGGAGATTATGTCCCTCATACCACACTGCCCTTGATCATAAAGAAGTGCCGTCCCTTGCGCAGATGAGTTGGGATGAGTGTTCAACATCCACCTGCAGCTCACAATGCAGCGTGTCTACTGCAAGCTGTAACAACATAAACTTGTTTGTGCCAGATGTGGCCCTGTCACTGCCATTTAATGCAGTGTACTGGAATGGACCAGGTTCAGTCCCACCTACTCTTTCAGCTGGGTCTTCAGGAATATCCTGTTTCTTCTCATAACCGAGGAAGTACAGAGTAAACTGCATACAAGATACATAGCAGGGCCAACATCAGTAGGCTGCGCAGGCACCCTCCTGGCACCACATTTACACGATCACGTGTGCTTGTTCCATTGAAGTTGTTTGAGAGTATGCCTGCCCACTTCCATGCATACAGGTTTGGATCCCTCCTAATAGAAGATGTGTCAGCACAGGCAACTGTCAACACAGGCAACTAGCTCACCGTGTATTACACAACATTCATCGAAATGGCCAACCACATGCTGTTGAGGTGCAGCTCACAACTGGCAGGTGCGTCTGTTTTTGCAATTGTCAGGAGTCGAGCATATCCCTGCCTTACTGCTGGTCGTTGACAGGCATGAAACATCACATCACCATGTGGTCATGTGACAGTGCAGAGACCCTGAGCCCTATGGCACCTGATCAGATACTGTTGACGACATGTGCCTCAGTGCATCCCAGCCAGCTACACAGCCGGTGCCGAGCCACTTCAAGCAGGCCCTTACCCACCTTCATGTCCTGAAAGTCCAACTTAGCCAGCAGTGTCATGCCCAGCACTCCTGTGTAAAACTGCAGACTGCGCGATGGCTCTTTGATTCGCAGCATTGTCTACAAGACAGCGCAGCAGCTTTAGCGTTTAGGGGCACGTTTGCTTGCTGATAGAAACAGCAACATCCGCATAAGTGAGTTTGGGCATTTGTCTTGTCGATGCTTTTGTCCAGAGTAGCTAATGAAAGTCTGCAGCAAGGTTGCTTGTTGTGAGGTGCTACGCATGCGCTGAGCATGAGCCCCATCTGCCTCTCAACACAAAGCAGTGCAGGTAGCAGTGCAAGAAGGAATACCTGCTGGAAGATGAAGTCCTTCGTCGCAGGATCTGGTGTTGCAACAACACCTGGCAGTGAGTGAAGCTCCAGAAGTGACGCCATGGACCGGCCTGAGCTCCGCAGGCTCTGTCGCTGTCGCACGTGTGTGGCAGGTTGCAACCTTGCTGCAGAGGCAGGCAGGCCAGTTACAGCTGAGCACACAGCAACAGGGCAAAGCCCCCTGAGCACGTCCTTGACCTCAGATTGCCCCTTAACCTCATGCATGCTGCTTCAGCTCTGGCAATGCATGCGGTTTCTGCACTCCTGTGGAGACTGTTCACGCATGAGTCATGAAACTGTACTGCCATGATCGATCTAAAACCATCATTATGAAGCTGCAGATGAATGAAATATGATAGTAGATTTCTGTGAGCTGATGGCTTTGTGCTGTACCTGTTGCTGTGTGGGGGGCCAGGGGCCTACGCTTTCCTGCGAGATGCAAGCAGACACAAGGACTATGCACCAGAGATAGTGTCGGCATAAGTGTATCTGGCCGGTGAAGTCAAGTGAGCACAAATAACGGAGAAGGGCCTCGCTTGAAGTGCACCATATCGCAATGAAGGCATCGTCGTTGTCACTCTTGGCGTACCACCAAGGGCGTAGATGGAAAACTGCATTGCCCAAAGGTTTCCTCCCCCGCCTGTGTCATACGCAGTTTTTATATATGGCTGTCAAGTCAAGATTGAAGGGTATGCATGCTGGCTGAGACACGGGGACAAGAGGCTAGTGCCATGAGTGGCAC
The DNA here is from genome assembly GCA_018290735.1 of Coelastrella sp. MACC-549. Taxonomy (NCBI): domain Eukaryota; kingdom Viridiplantae; phylum Chlorophyta; class Chlorophyceae; order Sphaeropleales; family Scenedesmaceae; genus Coelastrella; species Coelastrella sp. MACC-549. The sequence goes on along the minus strand of JABEVS010000196.1, from coordinate 113,234 downwards.
TGGTACATGAAAAGCGGCGTGCCTGTCGGGAGCTGCCAGCTCAACAACTATAGTGGAATCAGGCATAGATGGACGGCAGTAGGTGTGCGCAGGAGCCCAAGCAAGCGATGTATCGTGCACGCTGGCAACAACAGACAGATGCAGGTAAGAGGAGGGAGTATTTTTTGATTAAATCAATGACTCTCAACGTGTTGCGCAGAAGGTGACCGTCAGCTCCCATTCGCCAAGCAGTCGTTCAACTGAGTCAGCTCAGACATCTTAGCAACCGTTGTCATCGCCAGTAGTGGTCTCCTGCAGGACATGGCGTTATGTTTGGGCATTCCACAGATGGGTTGATGAAAGTTGCAGTGAACCTCACTTACCATGCAGAGTACCTGTGCCGGTTTTGGCTGCTGTTGCTGCTTGCCACCTGGCCAAGGCCTATTTGACCTTGCACAGCACGTTCCTCAAATTGTCCCCTGGCATGTTTTACTTCTGAATTTGCAATATTGCAGGTTGTATTTGTCACGACGGAGGTCGCCCCTTGGTCCAAAGTAGGGGGCCTAGGCGATGTTATGGCAGCCTTGCCAGCAGCCCTGGCAGCCAGGTGTGCTTCCAGCACAGCAGTCTGTTTGCTTGTTGCTGATAGCAGCTGTTAGGGAGTCAGTAGGGGCCAGCATCTTGCAATTATAGCAGTGATTTGCTTTAAAAAGTCGCTTTTAATTTTTAATCAATACCTTCTAGAAGTATTCTGTTTTGTTTCTTTTCTGGCGGGAACTGGTATTCCTGGCAGGTTTCAGAGATCAAACTATTTTGCTTGGCCTCTCTGCACTGCAACCTTCAGCTGCATGTGGGACCCTGAAGAGCCTTAATGTTAATAAACCCTAGCAGCATGAGAGCCACTGGCTCTCATGCTGCCACAAACACACAGGCGGGGGACGACCCCACCAGTATCGTCTGTTGGTGTCTTATCTTTCAGGGGCCATCGTGTGATGACAGTGTCACCAATGTACAGCGACTACTGCGACGTTCGTGACACTGGAGTCAGGGTGCCTGTCAGGCTACCTGTTGATACACAGCAACAGCAACAACAGCAGCAGCAGGACCAACAGCAGCAGGACCAACAGCAACGAGACACAGGGCAAAGTCAGCAGGATGATCAACAGCAACTGGCAGGGCAAATCTTACCTGCATCGCAGCAGCTGCATCAGCAAGGGCAGAAACAGCAAGATCTGCAACCTGCGACAGGGCTACAGCATTTTCAGCAGCAGACTCCGGACTGGCAACAGGATCATCAACAGCCACATACGGCAGCAGCCATGTGCCCAGACTTGCAGCAGCATCATTGCACAACTCATCAGAATCTGCAGCAACCTGGAGAGATGAAGTCAGCAGCTGTGCAGTCAGGAGGAAGCGTGTGTGCTTTTGAGCAGCAGACCGGATCATCTGAGGCCAACTGGGCAGCAGAGGACCTGTCAAGTGGCAGCTATGCTCGCTACTACATGTGCTGTAGTGCTGGAGTGTCCCGGGTGTTTGTGGACCATCCCTTGTATCATGGTGGGGCAAGCAGGGGTGATGGCAGACCATGGCCAGCAGCAATCATCAGCAGCTACACACACCCAGCTGCTGCTGCAGACAGAGCAGGACCAGACCTGGCTGCAGCAGCAAGTGTTCTCTGTCAGGCGGCACTTGCAGCTCCTTTACTGTTGTGGGGGGTCAGCAGGGGCCTTGATGAGGCCACGCATGGGCAGCAACAGCAGCAACAGGCACAGCTGCAGCAGGCCAAGCAGCGGTGCAGGCAGCAGGACTATCAGCTACAGCAGCAGCAGCGTGAGATGCAGTTGTTGATGCAGCTTTTGGGGCTTGACAACACAATTGCAGAGGCAGCAGCAAGTGTGAAGAAGGCCGGTGATGGTTGTGATGTTGCAGCTGTGTTGGCAGCAGCAGCTGAATGGCAGCAAACCCAGCTGGCTCTGCACCTGCAGTACCCGCAACAGATTGTGGCAGGTTTGGCTAGCCCAGTGCTGCTGGGCACCACGGGCAGTGAGGTGGACAGCAGGTGGCAGGTGGCAGACCTGCTCTTGCCGCAGCGGCAACATGAGAGTGCTGACAGACCAGCAGCTGCTTGTGCCAATGCGCCAGTGCTGTTCATTGCCAATGACTGGCCCTGTGGTGTATTGCCCTTGTGGCTGGAGGCCTACAGACAGAAGGCACAGCATTGGCAGCAAGACAACTCACAACTGCAGTGGCTGAGGCAGCAGCAGCAGGAGGTTTTCAACCAGATCAAACCGCAGCAGCAAAGCCAGCAGGAGCAGCAGCCAACCATTGCTTCTGATGGTGTAGACAGTGTGCAAGTGCTGCTCCAGACAGCTCTGGAGGTCTGTAGCAGAACTGGCGGCAGCAGCAGCAGCAGCAGCAGCAGCTGCGCCTCATGTGATGGCACAACCAGCAGCAGCAGCAGCAACCGGCCGTGTCCTGTTCGCAATGTGTTTGGCGACTATGCTGCCGTCTATGTCAATGGCACGGAATTAAATAGCCCTTCAGCCCCGCAGCAGCAGCTGCTGCAGGAGCGGCAACAGGAATGGCAGCTGCAGCATGGCAGCAGCAGTTTATCAGAGCAGCAGGCCACACCTGCTGAGCACAGTCTTGAAGATCACCTCGTTCGTTCACAGAGCAGCTATGGTAGCAGCAGCAGCTGGTCTGCTGCCGCAGATGCCTGGCTGCAGGATGTTGGGTATGAGTCCGGCTCCGTGTTTGATGCTGAGCTATCAGCGCTGGTGTCAGCGGCAGTGCAGGCAGGCCGAGTGCCTCAGCAGCACCTGCCTGAGCTTGCAGCACTGCAGTCACAGCTGCAGCAGGTCCTGAAGCAGGAACAGGTCCTGGGGGAAGCCATCAACAGGCTCAGGACAGCAACACTTAATGTACAGGTACCTCAGCAGCAGCAGCAGCAGAATGCATACCAGCACAACACCAGCACCAGCACTCAGATGACTGTTCATTCACACTTGATTCCAGGAGCTGCTGGAGAACCAGCCATGCCACTAGCAGTGCCTGACCCGCCTCTCAGTCACGAGCAGGGGCTGTTGCTGCTGCAGCAGATGCTGGGGAGACAGCTGGCAGATTCCAAAGTGGTGTTTGCAATCCACAACTTTGGGTACCAGGGGACGTTTCGTGGCAAGAGTAACTTTGACCGCCTTGGTCTCCCGCAGCACATGCTGTCTGCTTTCATCGCACCAGTGGCGCAGGCAGCGGTCACTGCCGGCAAGGCTGCTGCGCAGGCTGCTGCTGCTGCTGCGTCAGCTGTTGGCAGTCAGCTGGCAGCGCTTGCAGAGGCACTGCAGTGCCTGGTGCCAGGTGCTGACAATAGCAGCAGCAGCAACAGGATTGCCAATGCAGGCCTGCTGTCGACAGTGCAACAGGCCCTGCTGCAGGCAAAAGCAGAGGAGTTGATGCGGGTGGGAGAAGGGCAAGGGCACCCTTCACTGCCTGCACTGCAGCCCGCACAGCCCAGCAGTCAGTGGCCAGCAGTATATGCAACAGGCCATGATCATCATCATCATCAGCAGCAGCCAGACGTGTTTGGGGGTGATGAGTCTGTTGAAGTCCACTGGCTGCAGGCAGGTGTATCTGCCAGTGATGTTGCAGTCACTGTCAGCAGCACTTACGCACAACAAATGCTTCAAGGCAGCTGGGAGGCCACTGGGGTGCAGCCTGACCAGAACGGCAGCAGTGCCAGAATGGCGGCATTGCTTGCTAATAAGCAGCTGCGGGGGATCCTCAATGGGCTTGATACCCAGTGCTGGGATCCCGCCACAGACCCGCTGCTGCCATCTGCAGTACGGTACTCTGCAGCGAATGCTGCTGCAGGTAAGGCAGCCGCCAAGCAGCTATTGCAGCGCAGACTTGGCCTCCATGTGAATCAGGCTGCCCCCATGTTTGCTTTCATTGGCAGGCTGACACCACAGAAGGGTGTTGACGTCATCCTGGCGGCCGCACCCCAGCTCCTAAGGGCACAGACAACAGCACAACCCGCACCAGCAGCCTCCCGTTGCAGCCTGCTGCAGCAGCAGCAGCGAAAGGTTGGGTCCCTGGATGGGGCTGTTGCTGCACCTGGTGTAAGCAGCAGCTGCCAGTCATTCACAGCGGCAGCAGCACACGCTGGGCCTGCTCTTGGTGGTGTGGATTGTGGTGTTGGTGGTGTTGGTGGTCCTCAGCTGGTTCTGCTGGGCAGTGGTGAGGTGTGGATGGAGGATGTGTTGGTGCAGCTGGCAGGCAGGTATGCGGGGCGGGCAGTGGGGATTGTGGGCCTCAATGAGCCGCTGGCACACCTCATCCTGGCGGCAGCTGATGTGCTGCTGGTGCCATCTCGCTTTGAGCCGTGTGGCCTGGTGGCCTTGGCTGGCCTGCGCTACGGGGTTGTGCCCATTGCCAGTGCGACTGGTGGGCTGGCTGACATTGTGACTGGTGATGTTGGCTACCTGGTGGTGAACCCGGGGCCTGAGGGCGACACAGCAGCCTTCAGGCAGGGGGTGCGGGACTTGGGGGCAGCTATGCAGCAGGTGGTGCAGGAGTATGGCTCGCAGGAGTTTGCTGCAAAACGTGCTGCTGCTATGGCTCTTGACGTGTCCTGGGATGCGCCTTGTGACGCGTGGGAGCAACTGCTCCAGCAATTGCTTGAAGAGGACGTTGCTGCTGGCATTGGCGGGGATAATACTGGCGGTTGAGGAATTTTTTGTCCTGAATAGCGTTTGATCTGCTCTGGCTGTAGCTGCGAATGCTCTGCTGGCTGTGTTTCATGTGCATGCTCTGTCTACAACCTGTGTCTTGTTATGTGCGAGATGTCCAAGCGCTGATGCTGTGGGTGCTTTATGCAGCTGCCGCTGTGTTGCTCTCTGGTGGTGTGCATGCTCAGCAGCTGCTGTAGGAACTAGCCCTTGTGTTATGCTGCTGTGTCAGTGTTGCAGTTGCCAAGTCTTGCCATGCTGTGCTCACTTCATGATGCATTGTATGTCTGTCTTTGCAGCACCTACTGTCAGACTGTGCTGTGCGTGGAGGAGAGTTCAATTGTGCTTTTGGAAGCGTGAGTGTGAGAGAGTGTGACTGCAAGCGCATGTGAGAGCCTGAGTGTGGAAGCTGGCAGCTCCCAACAAGTCAAACAATTTATACAGGATGTTTTGTGGCACCAAGTGTGGCATAGCAATATCATAAGCTGCTTGTCTGGGCCAGTATGCATATTGTGTTGCCAGAACCCACCACTAGCACTGCCACATGGCATGTGCAAGAGACTGAGCCCATACAGATATTGACTGTTGCAATATATGCAGTTGTCTACTGTGCGAGCTGCAGCACACTGTGGTCAATCGGCGTGTTGTGCCTGTCGTATCATACCTACAGTTCAACAGCAGCCCGGGTTGGCCAGGCAATGGCACTGACAGGAGAAAATAATGCAGTATCAACCAACAGGGCAGTGGCTGTGGCCTCTCTGTGCCTGGGCTGTCTGTTGTTTTCAGTTGTGGGGAAGGTTGATTCAGTGACTGTTGCTGTGGTTCAGTGACTGTGGCTGTGGTTGTGTGGCTTGAGGCACTGTTCTTACAAGCAATGCAGCTAAGCTGACAGAACAATGCAGCCCTGCTGTTGCCAGTGCAACAACACCATGTGGGGATACTGCACATTTGTGAGACTGCACTTGGTGGTAGTGTGGCTGGCAGCAGGCTGGACCTCCTTGTGCATTTTGCTCTGACAATCTGTTGTGCTTTTTGCTGCAAGAACTGTACTGACCCAACTCCTGTTGCCTGTTGCTGATGTTCCAGGTTGATGCTTTCATGCATGTTGTGATGCTTGTGATTGTCTGCAGCTTATTTGTAGCACACTGCATGAAAGCATTGTCATCTGTTGTGAGTGATCTGTGACTGGCCTTGTTTAACTTACAGCAACGTCATAGGGTTATGAAGAGGTTTGTTGGGTTTTTAACTGCAGTGAAAGGGCAGACTGACCCTCTATGGTGTGCTGCTGCCCAGCATGTGTGCGATTTGCCCCCACATTCCGACAAAAGCAGGGTACCTGAAAGGGCTGTCAGCAGCTTCGTAACAGACCGATGAGCCAAAGCGTCACTACTACAGAATGATGATGATTATTGGTATTAAAGGTCACTACTACAGATTGTGTACCTGATATCGATTGTCATAAACTCAGTTACTGCAGCAGCTGTTTGGGATGTTCATCATCTACACTATGATGAGCGGCCTCATCGAGGATGTTTGAACTCCAGTCATCACACACAACCATAGGTTGTTGTTGCATAAGCGGCATACTCTGATGCCACAGACACGACAGCAGACTGATGGTCTCGAACTCGTCGCTGGACCTGGCCTCTTACATTGCCGCACTCCCGTCTGACGTGAAACATGAGGTGTTCTCTAGCCCTTGGACTGCACAGGCTCTCTTCAGGACGCTTGCACCTCTCGCCCAGCAGTACATCCTGAGACTTCTGTATGTTGACACGCCTGTCAGCAGAGGTGCGCAGCATGGTACATCGCAGACATGCTGCAGCAACCGTGTGTGACAAACGCGCCTGCAATCCACAGATGACTTGGCCCAGTGGGTGCTAGCTGGACAAGACTTCCAGCATAAGCACAATGATGCGCTGCGGCGATTGGAAATGCTGTCCCTGCTGACCCTGGAAAGGCAGGGGTACGTTACAGATGCAAAGCCTGTTCATCAAGCCTTCTTGCCAACCATAAGTGACTTACCAGATCTCGTTGTAGGATGTCTGTATTGCTTCACCCTACTTTCAGGAGCTGCTTGCGTGATGCACTCTGTGGCAGGTGGGTGCACCCCTCATGCTGACACCAGTATGCCACTGTTTGATGGTGAAACCTTGTACCTGCGACGAACGCAAGATTCACCTGCAAGTCAGTCAGGCGGAGCCGGCTGCATACACAGCCGTGCAGCTAGCCAGCTCATGTGCCGCTCGTCATTCTGTGTCTGAGTGCACGCATCAGGCAGGTCTGCCACTGCTCACTAACCACAGCAATCTGATGCTGCTGGTGTCAGTCATGTGTGCGACACAGTTTGGTTCAAGTGCGCCTGGTGCCTTCCTATTTGCAGATGCACAGCTGCTGAAGCTGCAATCGTTCAGCAGGCTTCTCAGCAGCTGCCAACCAGTGAACAGATCACAAAGGAGGCAGCAAGACGCTGGCAGGTGCGCAATTGCCGGGACCAACAGGTATCTGGCAGCCAGCAGCAGCATCCTTCACCGCAGCGTGTGAGCAGCCCTGGGCAGGGCTGTGTCTTGGCAGTGCACCTCTGACAGTGTATCCTGCACACCAGACCCATTGCCAATCAACTGGCCCAGCTGCCTGCAATTCTCAGGAGGCTCAGCAACCAGTTGGGCTGTGGTTGCAGGATGTACTGCTGTACATATTGGATGACACATTCCGGATAGAGAAGCCACAGGGAGTGGTGAGCACAGTAGCCACAGCACCAGATGGAGTAAGCATGACGTTGCACAACACAGCGTTGGCCGCTGGAGCCAAAGTGGGGCGTTGATATCTTGAGATGCATGCGCAGTTGATGCACTTGTCCAAGTAGTTGTTGAATCTCTATGCATGAGGTGCTCATGCGGCATTATGGTCTTTGGGGTGATATTCCACAGTCTAACATCTGTTAGCTGGGAATGGTTGGGGTCCTGAGATGCAGCAACTCTGTCTCTGGGCTTGCAGTCAACAAGCCAATTGACAAGTATACAAGATATGTTGGCAGATGCTGGGCTCATACATAAAAGCAACCACAGGTGAGAGATGCAGCAGGGTCATCAGATTATACTGAGTGTGCAAGCATAATCAGTAGTCAATTGAGGCCTTTGTGCACAGTGCTGCTGTATCTGTCACAGCAGCTCCACAGGTGAGCACCCATCTCAATGTCCAATCCATACCTTTGCTGTCATAAGCGTAGACTTGCTGTCTGTGGGGAGTGTGGAAATCTGTGCTTGCCGCTGCTGCTGTGCTGCAGGGGCCATGATATCACTCCCCAGGGACGCAGGTATCTGCTAAAGAGCACCAACGAACAAGTTTGGATACTGCTGCAGGAGTACATCAGGAAACAGGCAGCTGGTGAATGCACTCTATGTCACCAAGCTTTCAGCATTGTTTTGCAGGAGCTGCTGCTTTCATTTGCCAGTAATCTGTTCATGGCTTTGTTGCCACATCACATGGCATGACAGAATGTGCCACTGCCACTGCTGCCATGCTGCAATTGTCCTGTATGCCCATGATTGTGTTGTAAAACCTTTCACAGGCCACATACCTATCTTATCACAAGTATGTCCTGCTGCAGAATGGTGATGTCTCACCACTGAGGAAGCAATAGTTTTTGGTCAGACACAACAGCTGCTGCAGCTGGGTATTTGACCTCCTGCGACAGCACTGGTGCGGCATTACAGCACAGATTAGTAACACCAACCTCATGGTCCTTAGTGTAGGCATTACCCTGATATGGCCGTCTGACATCAAGCTGTGTGTGTTGCTGAGGTGGCAGGCAAGGAGTTGCCCTCAACCCTCAGCTTCTTGATGCAGCTCAGTTTCCGGCGTGTGTGGCAAGCCTACCCCTTTGCAGAGCTCACTGGCCAGGAGCAGCAGATTGCAGTGCACATGGCGCAGCTGGGTCTTGTGCACACTTTTGTGCAGGTGAGGCCTCTGGGCTCGCAGCAAGTGGCCCACAGCCATGTGCCCGCCAAGGTTGCTTCACATGATATCTGCTTCAGCAGCAACAAGCGAGTGCGCATCCAGCAGAACCAGCGCTGGTTCCAAGCAATACAAGCCCTTCTTGAGGGCACTGGCACAGCAGCCGTTTTGGTTCCTGGTAATAGAGCACAAGCCAGCAATGTTTTTGCACAGACACTGCAGCCAAATATTGCTTTCTGCACCTGGTTGCTTGCATGCCCATGCAACACAGCACTATTGACCTATAGTGCCGCTTGCTTACCGCACTGCAGGGCATTGCCACGTATTTTTGTGTTACTCCTTTGGCAGCTTCACTCTGCGGCGGCTCAAGCACCTCTCCAGCTACAGCCCCTGGTGGTGGTGGGGCAGCAGATATGGACGAGTCAGCTTTCATCATTGTGGAGACAAACTTCAGGGTGAGGCAGACGCTGTCCTAGTTCAGGTGCAACCAGGGCAGCATGGTGCTGATCTGCTTGAGTTGTACACCTGAGAGCAGCCATCTGCATAACTGGGCTGTGAGTTAGTGGCAAGTTGACAAATTTGCAGCTTTGCTGTTGTCGGCAATCAACCAATGACCATCAGGTAACCAAAGAATGACACAGTGTTCACTGGTGATGGCTGAGGGGTGCAGCTAATGTGACAGCCGGAAATGGCCGGTTGTTGGTGTTTACAGGTTTATGCACACACCTCCAGTGAACTGCAGCGCCTGGTTCTCAGCATGATGTTGCGGCAGGACTGTGTGCTGCCCAACCTGTATGTTGGCACTTTGACACGCGACAAGTTCCTGGAGGCCCTTGATCTTGGCTTGGCCGCTGCAGAGGTGACCGCCTTCCTGCAGCAGCACGCTCATCCCGAGGTGTCGCGCCGGGTGCCCTGTGTGCCTGAGGTGAGCTTCCAGCACCACCCGGGACAAGGAGGGGTGAACCAACACGGGGCAGGGGGGGGGACTGAGGCACACAGGCCCCCTTGTGCTGCACCTGTTGGACATGGCAGTTGAGCTGCTGCTGGATCAATCAGCCTGGGACTGCAGTCAGCGTCATGACTCTATGCAGCGGTGCTCACGATTGCATCCCCTGCATGTCGCATCAGCTTGCAATCCAGACACCGCATCCACCTGGCAAACAGCACGGCCTAATCACACCAGTAACAGCAAGTAGGTGGCAGTCAAGCCATGCTGCTGACCCCTGTTGCTATTGTTCTTTGTGCTGTTGCAGAATGTTCAAGAGCAATTGGTGCTTTGGGAGAGTGAGACACGCCGTGTGCAGTCTGAGGCTGCTTATCTGTACACCAACTTTGAGGATCAGGAGCTGTTCTTGGCAAGCAGCAACCATGCTCAGTCCCTGGGTATACTGTTGTGGGCAAACAGTCAGCAAAGGACAATGACAATAAAACGACAAGGTGAGTAAGACCAACAGTGACGCAGTCCTGATGCGGCTGTGGGGATGATATTGACTGTACGGTTTGCCTCAGGCACTACAAGCGTCTTGCCTGCTGTCTTGCAGAACTTCACTTGCACTACAGCAGACTGCTGTGTGTCAGCAGCTGGTCGTGTTGCTGGGTATAACTGTATGGCTGCATTGCTTTCTTTCCCTGTGCTGGTCAGGCCATGAAGCCATGAAGGGGTTTATCAAGGAATTCAAGGCACAGAGGGAGAGGCAGATGATCTGATGCAACATGCGAGGCAGCTGGACCCTTCTTCTGAGTGCAAGTCACCGGATAGAGGCACCAAGGCAAAAGGACTGGCCATCTATGCCATAGTCTTTATGCACCTCCCCTTGAGTGCCTGGCACTGCTGAGGCCCCCGTAAAGCCTATTTGTGGCTTGATCACGCTGTTGACTATCGCTGCTAGCTAGCTGCTGTAGCAGCACTGCCGCAGATGCGGCTAGATCCAGACCATTTAGCACGCTAAATTGTCCATGAACTGCAGCCTGCAGGGTTGTATGAATTGTACTTTGATGTACTAGTATGTGAATGAGATTGAGCCCATGCAACAGTCACTAATCAGCTGCATTAGTATCTGTATACTGGCAGCCGATCTCTGCGACTGAATTCATTGACCCTGCATTTGCAGTGATTGCATAGCCTGAGCACCAAGTTGGGCCAAGTTGAGGCAGTCACTGAGGATGGGCAGCTCGAAAAGGCTGTCAGAAGGCTTTGCAAGCCTTAGGCAGAGGCTTCTGCGAGATCTACTATCCAATTACACTTCGGGTTGATCCGAAATACTCTAGTGCACTCATTACACAATGCATGGCAATGTCCATGGGCTCTAATATTTGTTACAGCTTGTTCAAAAGCAGCCATATGGGTTGCATTGCAATTGCATTGGGTTACTTATTCTGGTCTTGATACTCGGGGCTGTTGGAGAATGATGTCTTCTGAAGATAGCATAGTATGCGGCGGCATGTGATGCGATGGCCTGACATGTTTTACTCAGACACATGATGTGCCACAAACATCCTGGGAAGTACTTGCTAGAGAGTGGCTACCCAGCAGCAGTAGTAGTAGTAGGTTGCGGCTCCCCAGCAGATGACCAGCTCCCCAGCGGATGCAACAGTGGCCTCCTGTACACCAGTGTCAATTTTGTTGCAACCAAGTTACTTTCATCAGTCAACACAAACATTAATCGACCTCCAATGAACACAACTGGCAATGATGTGGCCTGCAACATAATGTCACATGTGCATGACCCCTCATAGGTCAAAGCACACCACTGTGATGTGTGGCAGAATGTCTGTAAAGCCTCAGATTCACCATGCCTTCACACCAAGATTCTTCAACACTTGCCGGGTGTTGACCAGCCCTAGGTTATGTCAGCCACGACGCTTGACCAAGTACTGTGGCTTGTTGCGCTGGATGACCTGCTGTGTGCTGCTGCTGCTGCTCAATGATGAGGGTTGGTTGATTCTGTTGCTGCTGCCAATGCTGCTGCACTCCATGCCTGGGTAAAACAGGCACGCCTTCTAAGACAGGCAGATGTTGCTGCTTGCCACCAAGATCATGCAGGGCTGTTCTGTTGTCGAAAGCAACACCAGGTATACATGGCAAAGCATCAATCACTTGCGGCTGCTGTGTGTGATTTTGGGGCAGCACGAGCTGCTCTGCTGCTGGCTGCTGCTCAGGCACCTGGTGTGGCACGTGTCCTGAATTGACACCTCCAGCTGCAGCTGCCAGGGCATTGGTGACTATGGGGTCCGTTGCCACTGCTGCTGCTGTACGATGTGCCGCATCTACACTGAACAGTGAAGCAGAGCCAGGCACGCCTGCTGGCGCAGCATCATTCTCGAGTGCTAGAGCAGCAGGGGCGCTGCTGTACACCATAGTGGAGATATCAGTTGAGCTAAGGGGAGGCGTTGTGGCTACTGCAGGCACTTGCAGCACCTGGTCTGACCTGGGCATCTCATTGCACTCAGCTGCTGCATAGCCAGGCTGCTGCTGTTGCACCTCTGCTACTGCTGTTATTCCCCGAGGCTCGCTGTCAAGGTTTGCAGCAAGCTCTTGAGCCTGCTGTTGATGAGAGACCCGCTGTGGCGCTTCCTGCTGCTGTGCCAGGCCTGTCATGGATTGTGTGCTACTGCTGTGGAAGTGGCCCCGTGCAGGCAGGCCATAGCCCTCGGCCCCGTAGCCGCGTCCAACATGATCAGCACCGACGTGCGCCTCGTACTCATCTTGCATGTGAGCCGCCATACCTGTACAGTGGCAGACAACAGCGAGCCAGTGCATGAGCGAGATGACGCAGCCCAATAATCAACTGGTTTCTGTCTCATTAGAGGCTGTTCCTGAACTATTTTACGCCCATGACACTCACCCAGGAAATCCTCTTCCCTTCCACCCGCGGCAGCTGCTGCTGCTGCAATTGCAGCATGCACCCCAGCAGCAGCACGTCTCCTCGGCCTGCCACTACCAGCATTGGACTCTGCTGCTGCAGCAGCTGCCGCTGCTGCAGCCAGCTGCCAAGCAGATGGAGCGGGTGGTGCAACAGGTGGCTTGGGCTTTACTGCTGCAGGCTGCTTGCGCTGCTGCTGCTGCTGTAGTTTTGCAGGCGGAGCGTTGCCTGCGGTCAGGCTGCGCTTTCTTGAGCCCTTGCTGCCGCCACTAGCAACAGCCTGGCTGTCAGGCTCCAAACCAGTCTGCTGCTGTGGCTGTGCTGCTGCTGAGGTGCTATTCCTTCTCTGCTTCTGCTGTTGTGCTGCTCTTGCCTGCTGCTCCTCTTCCTGCTGCTGTTGCTGTTGTTGTTGCTGCTGCTTCCACAGCAGTTGCTGCTGTTCTTGCTCTTCCTCCTGCCTCAGCCGCTCCTCCTCCTCAGGGGGCAGCAGCCCAGCCGCTCTGAGCTTCTGCACCTCCAGCTTTTTCTTGCGCAGTTTCTCGATGTCGTCCAGTGTCATGACCGGCTCTGCAGCTCCCCCCGACCTGCCCCGGCGCACCTCAACCTCATAGTCAGGTGCCGCCGCTGGGTTGCGCAGGACAGGGTAAAAGTCCTCCACCTCCATGTCGCCTCTCTGCTGGGCATGGATGGCAGTCTGCAAAGAACAACAGCAGCAGCACGCCGGGCACAAGGCATGCACTGGTAAGCAGCAGGCCTGCAGACAGTACTCCTGTGATAAGAGGGAACCAGCATGGATGCTGCAATCCTCCCTTCAGGATTGGCCTGGTCTGAAGGCTGGTCAGTATTACCATGAAGCACAGCAGCAGTTCACAGCCACATTATTTACTGTGTGTAGGACATCAGAAATCCACCACAGGCAGACAGGCAGGCTTCAACATACAAAGAGCTTTGCTGTAACATGGCTCTGGGGCTGATGTGGCTGGCAGCTTCCTGCTGTGCCTGCCTGACCTTCATCCTCGTGTCAAAGGCATCATAGTCATACTTGACACTCTTGCGCTCACGACGAGGGCGCCCAGCATCAACCACCACGCTGTCAAGGCCAAGAGACTTGGCAACGCGGCTGCGCGCTCGAGCAAACTGCAGACCACACACCATATGACAGCACACTCAGCAAATGGTGCTGCAGGACTCATGCGCAGGGTGTTGCTGAAACGACAACTGCAATGGGCTGAAGCAACGCCTGCTGATCAGGAACCTTGCCATGCTGCAGGCAATGCTCAATACGAGAATTCATCAAGCCACCTCAATGCCTGGGCAACAGCCTAGTTCATATTCAGTACAATGGAAATAGGCAGCACACAGCTCGTGGCTCTGCTGCTTGTGGCATCCTTGCTGCAAAGGTGTACACCCTGCAGCCTGCTTAACCCTGACCTTTTCCTCCCTCTCTTTTCTCTCCAGCAGTGTGGCCACCACCTGTTCCTGCAGCAGCCGTCCCAAAGACATATCAGCAGCAGCAGACCTGCCCAGTAGCTCCGCAGCAAGAGATTCAAGACCCTCAACACTGTCAGATGCCAGGCGCCAGCTGCCAGCAACATGGTCGGGAGGTAGCACATAATCAGCACCAGCTGACACCAGCTGCTGCTGCTTCTCAACAGGCCTGCTGCTGCTGGCCTTTTCTTTGTCTCTGTTACTCTTCAGCTTTGCAGGCTTTGTCGCTGCTGCAGCCCTGCTAGCCTCTTCTACAAGTTTATAGATTGGCTGGTTCATTGACTGAGCAGCAATCTTGGCTGATGCATCTGCAGCAGCACGGCGTGTAGGCCGACTGCGTCCTGCAGTTGCTGCTAGCTCCGCTGCCAGCGCAGCATCAGCTTCAGTCTGCTGCTGTTCTGACATCGCTGGTGACGCCTGACCTTTAATCATCTGAGCTGCCTGATCATCGTCACCACAGACAGCAGCAATGTCAGCCTTACTGCGGCCGTCACGCTTGCGCTTGTTGGTGGGGGTGGCCTGTATGTCAGAAGTCACTTCAACAGGGCGTGCACTGCTGCTGGATGCAAGCTGCTGTGCCATCTTGATTGAGGCTTCTGCTGCTGCTTTTCTGCTTGGCCTGGCTGCACTTGTTGCAGCATCTGTCGTTGAGCCAGGATTTGTTGCTGCCTTGCTGTTCTTGGCTCTGTGCTTGCCAGACTTACACCCAGCTGCCTCTGTTGGCTCAGCTGCTGCTGGCTCAGACTTCTCAACAGGTGGTGGTGGTGGTGTGGCGCTGCGCAGTCGTTTGCCTGCCATGGCTTCATTTCCATCAACAGTTGTGCAATCCTCGCCTGCCTCATCTGCAGCAGCAGTGGCCTTGCTCGCAACTGCCAGGTGCAGCCCGCTGTCAACAACCGCAGACAACTTGCGATCTACCTTGACTGCAGCTGACCTGCTGGCATCTGCTGCTATTGCCATCACATCCCCTTCACCACAGGGTGCTGCTTCCTCCTGTGCTTCCAGCATGTCAGCAGAGCCTGGAGCTTCATACTGGACAACACCCAATTCATGATCTGTAACCTGGTCAGCGGGAGCAGCAGCTGGTGTATCAGCCAGTTCCTTTACCACTGCTTTATCATCTGCTGCTTCCTGTTGTTCTGCTGCCGCCATCACTTTCTGCAGCTGCTCCTGTTGCTGATCGTAGTTTGTGAGCAGCGTGCTACCTTCTGCCTCTGGGCTGCCCTGCCTGCTGTTTGCAACACTGGCAGCTGCATGCTGATAAGTGGCACCTGAGCTGCTGGCCCTGTGCCTGACGGCAGCACCTCCACTACTGGCTCTGATCAGCCAACATGCAGAAAGAAACACAGCAGCAGCTCCAGCTCACACAAAGAAACAATCCTCTGGCACACACAGATATTGGAGGTGACGGTGCCATGCTATGACAGCTATGGACAGCAACATTGCTGAAAGAGGGAGGGGGGCAACAGCAGTGTCATCAAGCAGCACAGCAGCCACAGGCTTGAGCCCCTTTCACCTGTTGGGATGTAAAGGTGGCTTGTCTGCTGCTGCCTCGTGCAGCTTCTTGCCCTTCTCTGTCTCCAGCTTCACCTGCTCCAGCTGGTCCTGGCTGGGCATCTGTGGTGGGCCTTCCACGTACAGCCGGCTGCCCATGAGGCCCACAGGAGCATCATGGTCATAAGGCATATCAAACCAATAGTACGCACAGCCAGATGAATCAACACCCAGCGGCTGCCGACCACGCAGGTCTTCAGGAGTCAGGGTGGGGGGGCCAGGAGCAGCCCCCCTAGCACTGCGGCGGGCAGCTACTGGTGGGGCTGGTGTGCTGTTGATGACTGGCGGCTTTTCCCCGGTCTGCAGCCGCATGATGTCCTCTAGCATGAGGCGCATGTCCTCTCTGTCAGCCCGCATGTCAGCCAGGGCCTTCAAGGTGAGGACCCTGCAGGTATGTCAGGTTGCAGCCGGATCAGAGGAGCAGAGACACAAGAGCTGCACAGCCTGCTCAGTGTTCACGGTGACACAGCCATGAGAAGCAGCAGGTACTGTAAGCACCAAGAGAGACTGAGTGGTGTTTGACTGCAGCTGCTGGACCTGTTCTAGCTGGACTAGTTCTACACAGCATTGGCTGCATGCTACCTGCAGCCGCTGCTCCAGCATCACACCTACCTCTGCACTGCTCCCAGCTGTGCATATTCTGCTGCCTCCTTGCCTCTGACTGGCTTGAATGGCAACTGCTTTGACGGCTGCTGCATGGCATATGCCTCAGAGATGAGCCTGGCTGCCAGTGTGCTAACCCAATTCTCCAGGCCCACATGGCTCTTTGTGGCGATGCCCTTCAGCAAATCCACATGCAGCTGGGCAAGAATACCTGAGCAAAGTGATAGCAGTGAGCATCAAGAAACACGATGTTGATGAGACACGCATTGAAGATGCCAGGGGCCCATGTGGACAGGTATATGGACACATGAGGTGTCTCCCGACCTGTCCTCAACAGCCAAGTAGGTTGATGCTCAGGCATAACTGACAGGTTGTGGGCTACGCATACCTGGCCCTGGAGACCTTACGATCGCAACCTCCAGGTCCTGCAAAGGGTACAGCTGACTGAAGTTGAGCCAGTATTTGAATTGTGCCATGAACTCATACACAGCTGCCAGCTCCCACATGCCCCGGATGGCCTCCAAGTCTGCTGCTGCCTGCTCCTCGCTGATGACACGAACCAGCTCACCAGCATCTGCCACACACGTGACGAAATCCAGCACAAGAAAGTCAGCAGAGGAGACACTCTCTTGCAGAATCCAGGTGCAGCTAGTCAGCACAAAATGTTAGTTAGGCAGTTCGCAGGGGCAGCTTTTGTGTCCACAACCCCTGGATAAGCACGTCATACCCGGAAACGCGGCAAGGCTGGCAAAATAAAGGGTCCTGGCAAGGACTCGGCTATGGTGTGACTTGTTGATACAGGGACATGCAGCCAGATTGGCAAGTCCAGTGGCACAAGCCATAAAGGCCAGTGGCACCCAGCAGCATGGCGCCTGCCAGTCTTGCCAGGCTAGCTCTGCTGCTGAGATCATTCCACACAATAGGCTCGATGAATCAAGGCAGTACACTAGCTGTGGCGTAAGTAGCACAGCTGTAGCAGCCAGTGACAGCTTCAAACCCACCTTGCCCGTCATCTGAGACTTCCAGCATACAGGAGTCTTCATCGCTGCCCGCTGTCTGCTCCCTGTGCACATCCTCAATGGTCCCAGGTTCGCCTACGGACTGCGAGGTGGCATTTGCTGTGTTCTCCACCCTCAGCCTTTTGTCCGCTGCTTCTCCCAGCGTATCCTGTTCCATCTTTCGCTTGCTATTGCTGGTAGCCCCGTCGTCTCCCTCAACGTCTCCTCTGTGATCATCATGGTCACCAGAAAGCTTTTGAAACTTCTTGGCATGCTCGTGCTCGTGCGACTCAGCAAAAGCACCATCATCTTTTATGATGTCATTGATATTATTGGGTCGCTCTATATCCATGGCAATCACCACCAAGGATCCTCGTGCCCTCGGGCCTAGTACAGTAGCAGCTGACCTCTGCAAGACATTGTGGGCAGTTTTATCTTGAGATAAGCTTAAACTGATATGCTCTTATCGCATTACAGGACGCGGCATGCTGCAAGGCTGTCGCAACAAACAATTTGGCTGAACCCACCACCCTTTGTGCGCCATTCTTTGTTACCCACAGAGTTGCTCATTTTTATGGCTACTGCTGTTTGCGCTGTCAGCAAATGCATTGATCAGATGTACAGCCTCCACCAGCGTGTGTTTAGGCTGATATGCTTCGTATTGCGCAGACTGCACGGTTGTCTGTTGTCTGTGCCCACAGACACATGATGAAACGTTCTTTGCGATAGATCTGCTCTGTTACTTGCTTGTCACCGCATCACAGCACATCATCTAGAGCTCGTAGGCCTTCCAAAGGGAGGAGGCTGTTGAGGGGGTCAACCTGTTGGCAAGCACCTGCCAGCACGCACAGCATAAGGCCTCAACTCAGGCACAAGACACCAGACCTGTCCGAGGCGGGCAAGCAGCTGCACGCAACACGGACCTTGCCTAACACTAGCAGCTTCACGGCAACAAAGACCCTGAGTGCAGTTCTCAGACCTGAGACTTCACAACAAATAGCAAAAATGTCATGAGGTGCCATGGAATGTTTACAATCAAGGTCGCAACGTCATTGATCTGGCGGCTGCATGTCCCTCGGCAGCCAGCAATATGCAAGCACCAATGGGAGGCGATTCCAGTAGCTGATGAGGTCTGCTACCACAACGATTTGCTTTGGTTTTTTGACTACTCTCAAACATCAATGCTATCTTGTTGCTGTATCAGGCAATGGATTCAAAGTAGGCAGTGCTGTCTTTTGACGCACGCAGACCAATGATCAGTGGCACATGCTGCTCTGCAAAAGGAGGACATACAAGGAGCCATGGCCAGCATTTTATGACTGATACATCAGGAAATGCTTGGCCCGCTCTGCTTTGGCAATGCCCTGCTCACAATTCTTTTGCGGCCTCTGTGCATCTGCCTCTTGACAGCCTGCTGATCATGCACTGGCGCCAGGTGCTGCCACCTTGCAAGCTGTAATGGATGCAGCAGCCAGTCCAGCAACTGCCTGAGTCTGGTGCTGTCAGTCAGATACAAAAGCGCCACCTATGTGCAATTTGCCGACAGCAAAGAAATCGCTTGCTAGAGCTCAGCCAGCGATAGAACCTTGAGATTTGCCCGTAAGATTGGGTTCTTGTGAGCAAGGTGTCAAGACAGCACCATGCGGCATGCGATGATTGTCATGACATCAGCCCTGGCATGAAACATTGCTTCTGCATTGAAAAAGTGACCATGGCCAACTCCCTGCTCACAACCATGAAGCAAATTGGTAGCACGCAGTTGCACACTGCATCCCACCCACCAGGGTTTCCACTGCTGTTGCCTGCTTGTACTGCTGCCTTGTTGCGTGAGGTGGTGGTGCCACACTGGTGCTATTGGCTGCCCAGCGCATGAGTGCAGCTTCATCATCAGACACCCAGTCCTCATCCAGCAGCAGCTGATAACAGGCAGCCTAGCAGCATGACACATTCTTGGAAAAGCTGTGCCAGCAGGCTGGATACATATGTTCCCGTCAGATGCCCCGGTTGAAGAATAGTTCTTCTGGATGATGCAAGACTTGCATGCCCCAGCAGCATACACACCCATTACCCATGTAGCCTGATGACAGGTGCCTGTGGCAACAACACGTGAACATACTGACCTGTGCCTGGGTGTTTGCCAGGGTTGCTACAGTGCTGTTGTACTGCTTTAGGTTGGCTGAGTTGTAGAAGTGCCGGCGCAGAGCAGCCTGCATGGCACATACAACTCACACATCAGCTGGTCATTTTCAGAGATAAAAAGGTGGTACAATGACCTGTCCCTGCAGGCAGTCAGAATGATGCATCACTGGCATACCCACCAGCCCTGTCAGATGTCTCCCACAAGAAAAACAAAGAGGGAATTCTACCGTCTCGGACTGATAATGACCAGAGGCACCAACTGAGGCATTTGCTGTCGCAAGGTACCAACCTCCCAGACGCCATCCCCGAGAAAAGCCAAGCATACTGCATTCCACCTGCGCTGTGGCGCAATGCCATTGGTGTCCGGGGCTGGGGGCAGCAGATGTTTGACAGCAAGAGCTGGAGGACTTGGTTCGCTGACGCTGCCTGCTGCAGAGCTGCATGCCAGCTTGGGCAGGGCTTTCCTGAAGCCACTGTGATGAACCACCTGCAACATCACCTGTGAGTCGAGACGACCCCTTTGACAACCATTGGGGGCATCAATATGTCATGATGACCCTGTTGGATTACTGTGGGGGTTCAGCTTACCCTTACTGTGCTGGCAGGGCCCGTGAAAATAACAACAGGTGATGAAGATTGTTGCATCGCCCCATCAGCCGCTGACGAGGTGGCCGAGATCGTCTTAGTGCCTAGCTGCTGCAGGTGTTGGGACTACCAGGGAGCCAACCACGCACTGCTTATAGAAGCTGGCAAAGAAGGATCTATGAAATGAAGACAACAAGAATGCAATCAAAAGTTTTTGAGCGATGTTTGAAGCACCTGTCAGTGTGTTGCAAGCACCTGTAACACAGCTATAGCCCGAGCCGTGATGCCATAAGCGTGGGCGTGCAACTGCTGACCTTCAATCAGTTAGATGCCGTGCCCTTGACATCGCATGCATAGCAGATCCACTTCCTGGGGACACTGGCCAACGCGCGTATTGTTCAGCTTGTGTCCAACAGTCCAGCTTTTCTGGTGCTCACGGGTACATTACTTGCAATTTAGATATATTATTTGAAAGCGGCATTGACTACGACAGGGGGCGTAGGGAACAGAGAGCCGCACCACTCGTAAAAAAATGCAAGAATACTCTGGTTAGTTCATGAGTTCCAGGTGCGAGAGGAGCTCGAACGGCTGCAGAGTGCACATGCTGTCGCGCTGGTGCTGGATTTGCTGACTTCGGTTGCTTGCCTTCGCTGCAACAGAGGGAGGTTTGGCCAGGTGATAGCTGTTGGGTGCTTGGTGCTGCCCTGTGTCTCAGTGGCAGGCCCCAGGCCCCAGCTGTCTTTTGGACACGATCATCGCACACTGGAGTCTCATGAGCAAGTTTCGGTGCTCCTTGACCTTCTATAATATACAATCATTGCCTGCAGGAGGCAGCAATGGACCCTGAGTCATTAGAGAGGGAGAATGATCGAGGCGTAGACATGCTGTCAGAGCGCATTGGGTTGCTGAAGCAGGTATATTGATACACACCGCTCTCAATTGGCAGCAAGTAGATATGTCAATTGTTGGTATCATAGGGAACACCCAGCTATTGTCTTTTTACAAGGGCTCACAGCATCTGCTTACCTGCAGGCCACCCATGGCATTAGGAGTGAAGTTGATTCACAGCACCACGTGCTGGATCGCATGGTGGGTTGAAATATCGGCAGCCAACAGCATAGCAAGTGCGTGTGAAGCACTAAGCAGGTGCTGAGCAATGCATTGGGAGCACATTCCTAACAGTGCTTACCTTTTTTCTGGCCCGCTGCTGTGGTGTGTGCTGCTTTATTGCCTTGCCATGAGTGTTAGACATGACTGCACTGTGTGCCATGCATTTGTGCTGTTGCAGGCTGATAGTATGTTCACAACAGGCGGAATGCTGAGTGGTGCACGGGATAAGTTCAAAGTGGTAAGCAGCGATCACAAGCTATGATTATCGCATGTTGAACCAAAGCCATGGATGTGTGTTCGAGCAAGTATATAGCTGAAGCGGAAGCTTGTCTGGTGTGCTTGGAGGTGCCTCCTTTGTAGCTGTCTGGTGGCTGCTGTGGGTGAGCACTGGCGCCACCAGGGGCCAGCAGGACCTGCTAGGTTGATCGGCATCCTTTGTGTTGCATAACTACACATGGCATGTGTTGTGCGATGCAGGTGATGAACAATAAGCAGAACAGGCAGATGCTCACCTTCATTGGGGGCTTTGCGTTTGCACTGCTGCTATTGTATTTCCTGTTCTTCAAGTGAAGCAGAATCTCAGCAACTGCAGTAGTGGCATGTAATGCTACAAGTACTGGCACTTGAACTGGCGTCATGCAAGGGAATCGGCAGTGTCAAGTGTGGTTCACTGTGGATCATCCTATCTGCCTGATGTATGTCGTATATTCTTGTCACCTTCAACCGTCCAGTGAGAACTTTCCTTTGAGTAATAGATTACACCATGCCAGTGATTGCAACACTAGTGCACTGTTAGGGGTCCATAAGATGCACATTATGCGGGATCCTCAGAGGGTGCTCCAGCCATGGAAGGAAGGATTGATGCAATCCAATCAGCTAGTGCGCCAGTGTGGCTGGGCCTAGGCCTCAGCTGGCACCGACCAGAAGAAGAAGAAA
The DNA here is from genome assembly GCA_018290735.1 of Coelastrella sp. MACC-549. Lineage (NCBI taxonomy): Eukaryota > Viridiplantae > Chlorophyta > Chlorophyceae > Sphaeropleales > Scenedesmaceae > Coelastrella > Coelastrella sp. MACC-549. Next base: position 91,298 of record JABEVS010000196.1, on the reverse strand, counting down.
AAGAAGCTGAAGGCATGCCAGTGTACTTTATTGAAGTCAACCAACTACTTTTTTCTAAGACCTGGCGGCCAATAAGGGCAACCTTCCTTCACAGTAACACTTCCTTCCTTTACTTACTAGATGGTTACTGTCACACAAGGTACAAAGTCGGTGGGATGAACCCCCTTGATCCCAGCACGAGCCAGCGGATGACTCATGGAATGCGGTCCATTCTCACAGACTAGCCCGTTCCACGGGCACTCGCCGAGCGAGTCGGGCTCCACCGGGCGGATTCTGTCACAGTTAGAAGAAGAAGAATAACCCTTTCTGTCACAGTTAGTAACCACCTTACCGCAACAGTTTTACTACAACAGATGACACAAACCGTGCATCAGTAGCTATAGTGAGGTGCGCACCTTGCTCTATTCATCAAGCTTCCAGATTGCTTACAAAGTTTGTTTAATATCACATGCATACTGTGTAGCTACACTATAGTACATATGTGTTCAGCACGCAGCCTCCCACTGCCACGTGTGACTGCCTGGGGCTGGCAGCACAGCACAATAATGCATACTATGAGTTATCAGTGTACCTGCCAGGTGGTACCGGGTAGTATTATAATACTATATACTGATCATCAATGATGATGTTCAGTCAGCAGCAACACTTCATAGCATACTATAGTATGCCAAGTATAGGGTATGTCAGTGTAGCTACGTTGGCATCGTATTCCATTTCTCAGTCAACAACAACATGATAGAGGTCCATCGTCAACTCAATAGGTTCAAGTTGTTTGGTATGCACTGCCACATCATGTGCACACCTGCACGTGGCACCCCCATGGTGTTACGCACTGCTGGTACAGTTGTTGCAGCATTATGAGCACACCTGAACACCATCAGGGCCCATATATATGGCCCGTATGTAAACATACATACGGTTTGTATGGCACTCAAATTGGCATGACAGTCAGCTCAGCTAAGCCGAGTGTCAAGCACTAGCCAAACACAATAACTGGCACTGCTCCAGGTGAGTCACCAATGATGAGCATTAGGTACCATGCATGGTCTCGTGCACTATCGCTAGAGTCATCTCCATCACCATGATACGATCACCTCTACAGGAGATCTGCTGTTTAGATCTCCTGGAGCATTGGCACAACGCCACTAGCGTGCAGTATAAGCCTTGTACGTCAGATCAGGAGTGGCCATAGCACCCAGCATGTGTGACATCAGGATTATGACCCAATGGGCATTGACTCAGTACATGCCAATGCTGCAAAGATGCTCCAGGAATCAATCAGCTACCGTTTCAAATGACCAAGAGACTCAAGAATGTGTACAAAATCCACACTCCTATGCCTGTTGGCTTCTGGCAGTAGGTTGCCACAGTTGATTGTGTTGACTACACCTCTCAGTTGCATTCAGCTGAAAGGCATTGCCAAGGCCAAAGCGCTGCATCCCAGCACCAGGCCTCAAAGACAACTTGTTCCAGCACCAGGCCTCAAAGACGCTGAACTCTTTTGCGACAAACACACTGTGCTCTGTGAGCTGCAGACAAGTATTATGACACACAAGTGACCTATGAATGTATTGCGGCACCATTTCCACAAACAAGTATGCATCATCACCTACCCAAGCACCAGGGATGATGCCTTGAACGCTCCAGATGGAGCAGGAAGAAAGACCTGAACCTTGCTCAGCTTGACTGAATCTATCTCACTGCTCTCTGGTGTAGTGATTGCTAGCACAGAATCAGTACTTGAAGGGCCTGTGGGTGTTTCCCATCACATGCATGTGGCTCCAGCAGGTCAAGGCTTCAAGAGTTTTTTCGCACTGTGTGCCAGCCAGGTCACAAAGAGTTCGATCAAAGCTGCACATGCTATAGTACGAGCGGGTTCGGGTCGGGGGCTGCTGGCACCCAACCCACTCGATGGAGCCCTGACCAGCGACAGTGAACCCTGCAATGATCAAACCATGGGAGAGCCTTGCTGATGCTCCATGGCTTTGCAGTTTTTAGATGAGCAGCTATGGCCCCATCATCACGGAATGTCTGTGCCTGGTTACAACACCACTCTGGAAAAACATCCAAGGCTGCTTGCACTGAGGTGACAGACTGCCACTTGAAACTGCATATGGTTCCAACAGGCTGTCTCACCTCTTACAGTATGCCCAGGCGACCAGCACGTTAGCGTGCTGCATCACAGCCAGATGTCACTGGAACAGTCACCACCAGGGTATCTGACAAGAAGTACAAGGAACAGACGAACAGCAAAAGCAATGGCAGCATATCAGGGTGTGTAAGCACTCTCTGCCATGGAGGTTCAGTCCTGTAGTTCTCATCAGCTGTGTAGATGCCTCGTCACACCAGGCTAGGTGCAGCATCTGGGCATAGACACACCTGGCTTCATCCACTAGCTCCTTATTGAGAGTGCATTCGACCAACAATCACGTGCGACAGCAGTTACTTGCCAATTAGCATGCACAAGAGCAGAGGGAAAGAGTAGGACCAGATGCCTAGCACAGGTGCACCCTGCTGCTGTGACTCTTCGTGTTCCTGACCTGCACTCGTGCGCCATGACCGGTCCTCCTGGTTCTGCCCCAAAGTCCACAAGAAATTCTGGATTTATCTTCAAGGTGCCGGCCTCCAGGTCGACGTCAATCTGCACCAGCTGGCTGCCGCGCTCTACCAGGCCCGGGTAGAACTGCTTGTCCCAGGGACTCAACAGACTGTTGGTCACATACAGACGCTTGCCATCAAGACTGCAGCACAACACATGCAGCAGGGTGTGCCAGATCAATTTTACTTGCACCTTTGCAGGAAAGCGACACCAGCTCGGTTTAGGGTGAATGAACCACTAAAATCACGCTCATGTTGTCACATCACTGCTTGAACGTCCAGGCATCTAGCAGATTCAGGGACAGGCTGTGACGAGCCAACCATCCTCACCTCAGTTGGATCATCTGTGGTCCGCCCTGCACCTTGACGCCCTTGATGACTGGCGCTTCCGGCTGTGCTGTGAGGCCCAGGCTGGTCAGGCCCTCAGGGGACACACACACGCCACTGCCAGCAGCAATGCTGCCACCCAGCCACACACGGCTGGCAAATCGCGGCTCAGCAGGGTTGGATATGTCATACATGCACAGGTCACCTGATTGTTGCGCACAGCAGACAAGCAGAGGCAGTACTGATGGACTCAAGTGTGGCAGGTTGTGAAACACAAGCAAACACATTTGAATGGAGTGGCATGGCTGTCCTAGGGGCTGGCTCACACCTACTCCATTGCCAAGGACTCATCTCTGAGCCCACAGGTGTGACATTCTTCTCTGGGGGTGAGTCGGCCAACACGCGCTTGTTCCTGCACCCCAATGACTCCGCTCACCCCTGAGCCAGTTTGAGAAGAAGAGCCACTTGTCATCCAGGCTGATGAGAATGTCTGTTATGAGTGCTGGCAGCTGAGGCAGTGCCCAGCCAGTCACTTCAAGCCAGGGCTGCTTCACAACAACCTTGTGAGACAACACACCACTTGCAGGGTCCAGCTGAAGCAGCACCACATTACTCGACAGAGCACAGCCCTACAAGCACGACCCAGCACAGATGCCCACAAGTGATTGGTGCACACGCCCACATGCTCAGATGGTGTTCAGTACCAGCAAGCTTTAGTCACAGCCAGCAGGTTATCCAAGCCGCTCATCACTGACACAGCAGTAAGTAAGGGCATTACGAAAGTGCTTCTTGATGAAACTGTCTATCCCCTATGGCAGGTTGATGTCGCTGGGTCACGTGCGCAGCTGTTTATTTATCCTGCACTGGAGATCGTTTGTGTGTGTTTGCCTCACCACGTAGCCCCATGTTGCTGCTGGGTCGTGAGCAAACCTTGTCTCCAGGGGAATGAGCCCCTCAGAACCAAGGTCAATGGTCTGCCGCAGGGTGCGCTCAGTCCAGTTCCACACATACAGCTTGCTGCCGTACTCACTGGTGGCCACTGAAAACACGGGCAGCAGGGGCAGAAGCAAGCAGGTATGAACAGGGGTGACCACAGAAACTGAGAGAAAGGGCTTGATAGTCTGCTTCCCACCGGCTGCTGCCCACACTGTAGGAATATGGGACATATTGCTGAGCCCTGATTTCTTCCAGGTGGCAATCAATAATTGCCTAGCTGCAAGATCAGCTCCCATATCCCACATACTGTTGCCGGCACTTCCCTGTGCCGCTGCTGGTTACAACTGACCCCTGCAGCAAAGCCCGGACCCATTGATACGCAGCAAGTTCCTGGTAGTCTCTCTTGCTGGTCCATACCTGCTGGGTCAAAGCCCTTGAAGAACTCTGTTGGGGTGCCAAACTCGCTGCTGACCATGATGTTGTGGCGCGGCTGATACCTGAAGGCCAAGCCACACAGAGGCACAGCAGACGCCTGATCAGCGCTCACTGGGTGGGACAGGAACTGCAGTGCCCCATCACACACACGCTGTGTTCAGTGTTGCGTAGCACTGCCACGGTGGCCGGGACAGCAGAGGTGCATATCAGGAACTGCAAAAGGTGCATGCAGTGAAGACCTGAGCTCTTGAAGGACCAAACACTTCAAGATGCAAGGCATGCCCAAGTATGGCTGCAAATTGCGCATCGGGAGGCCATATTGAGCACAAGTGAGCAGCCGGCGTAGTACAGAAGCGCCTCACCAAAAGTCATAGCCAAACGCTGTGTCCTTGGCTGCCCATGTGCCCTTGATATTCAAGTCAGCATCCAGCAGCAAGAAGTTGCCTTTGGCCTGCAAGCGTGCCAATAGTGTCCAAAACGACAGCAGCCAGCAATCAATTCAGGCACATGCTCAAGGCTGTAAGTTCTGCAGAGATGGACCCTGGGTAGCAGTACAGCCGTTGCAGCACTTGCCAAGGCAAGACCACACCACAGTGAGTAGCACCAGGGCATGTATTGCAGTGCTGACTGCAACAAAATGCAGAACCCACTTTAACCCAGACATCAGCCCAACCCCTCTCTCATGCCTAGGCTCTGCTGCCGTGGGCCCCTGAGGTTACCTTGCCATCCGGGCCGCCCATGGTGCTGATCATGATCTCACCACTGCCCAGGCAGTGAGACGTGTGGGGGTATGCAACACCAGCAGCAGCACTAACTGCAGCACCATCAACAAACTTGTGCAACCTGTCAGCAGATGCAGCAGAGTGCAGCAGCAGCAGCAGCAGCAGCAGTAATAACACTCGAATGCTGCAGTAGGTAAGTGGACCCGGTTGGTGGCTCATCTGGGAGCGAAAAGATTTTGGGGGAGCAGCAGCAATGATGGATGGCACAAACACATCATTGCTCACAGATAAATACAAGTTGCACAGATTGGCACAGAGGAGAGCAACATGTAGCTGGACGCAACTGCAGCAGACAGCTAATGCATGCGAGTCACTACTTGCTGCCCAGACCTGCAGCACGCATGAAAGCCGCACATGCTGTTGCTCACTTTGGCTCCTTCTCATTGGTCACATCCACAGCTGCAGGTCAACGGAAGCGTGCAAAGCAACTCAGCCAGTGAATGTGGCAGTTGTGATCACAAAGCAATAAATTTCGAATACTCTGATACCATGACATTGTGCTCATCAGCATCTGGTGGCACAGCACATTCGGCATGCGTGTGAGGCAGAAAACCAATCTGGGGGCCAGCACCACACGCCCTCACACCCTCACCATAAATGCGCCCCGACTTGACAGCAGGCAGTATGAGGTACTGACGCTTTTTGCTGGCGTCGCTGTAACAACTGCTGCAGGCATTCCATCCTACATGGTAACACACACAGATTGTGGCATGATATTTACAGCATCAGGCCACTTGCTCTGGCACACACTGCACATGCTGCAGCAAGCCCCTGTCGCTGTGAATCAGCGGTGGCTTGTAAGGTGCGCCGGATTTTGTGATATGTAGGTATGCTGGGGAATGGTGTCATGCAGACCAGCAGGGCTCAAGACTTACCAGAGTGGTGAAGCTCATCACCAATGAATGGCATTGGCAGACGGTGAATGACCTGCAAAACTATTTATATGAGCCCATTACACAGGGGATGTGAACATTTTCGCCATGTACTAAGCGCTCTGCCCTACGTACCTGGCTGTATGTGTCTGAAGCGGGATCAATGTCAACAGTTGCAAGGTAATCTGGCCTGCTCTGCTGATCTGGAACGATGCAGGGCACATACAGCAGTTTCTCTCGTGCTCCTGACTTGAAGGCCTCCTGATCAACAAATGAAGTGCGTTCACGATTGTCAGGGCGGCGAAGCGTTGAGAACGGGTTAACTTGCATTGGGAGGATGCAGGGTGGTTGGTTCCCCGCTGCAGCGGAAGCCAAAGCTAGCACGGGGGAGAGTTTTGGAAATACTTACAAGAGGTGTCGCGTATCCAGGTCCCTTGCAGCAAGCCCCGTTCGCAGCTGGCTCCATGACAATACGATGTATAAGTTGAAGAACAGGTTCTTACGGTTGCAGATGCAGGGTGCAAGGGTTTCCTAAAGGTTCAATACGTGGGTAACAATAGGTGTACGTTTGTCCGAGGTGCCAGGACCGTACAAGCTGGTGACAGCACTGCTAGGCTTCCCTTTCACAGAGCATCTGGTGACGATGAAGTCCATATGATGATCACTGCTACGGGCTAAAATTAAATCATGTGCTGCATGCTGACCTAGAGACTTGAGGACGTGATTTTCCTGGATCGGGGACTCCATGTCGGTTCCGTTCCTATTGATATATCCGTCCGTTACTTACTTCAATGCTCTGCACAACATGCAGAAAACGTATATACATCCTTGGCTGTATAACGCGTTGGATCTGATTTGCTTGAAATTGTCAAGGTGGCAAATTGTCAAGATGTCTGCACTGCTCGAGATGTCCGCACTGCTTGACCGCGCTTGGGCGCGCCTACAAACAGGTATCCACTCGATCTAGAAGCAAAATTGGGCATCCCCCAAGTCCCTCCTCAGTTGTGTTGGCATGAAACCGTGTAGGAGTCGTGGTCCAGGATTTTCACGTATGTGTCAGCGTCCTTCGGCGATGAAAGCCGCGTGTGGCATCTTCTAATGAGGCATGAGATTAAGTTTTACTTGATTTTTTTTTGGGCTTCTCTCAAAACAGAACATCGTCAGTCTGGTCTATGCTCTGTTTACCTCACTGACTGCTGCTGCTGCTGCTCCGTTTGACGCTTGAACATCTACTCGCTCAGCCTTATAAGCTCCAGCATGTACATATTAGTGTAACAGGCATTGTCGTATCAGTGGCTGCAATCGCATGAGGATCAGCGGCCAATACAAAGTTCAAACGAGAATAAGTCAACTTTGCAGTATACTGAGCATATGGCTACCAAGGAGGTATGCAACCGTCAAAATAGTATCCCTGTCATTTGAGGAATATTACCTCGGTCACTTGATGGTCACAATGGAAAACGGGATTGGGAAAGTTTCTCATGAAACCCCTTGGGTCCAACACACACACTGGCTATGAGGTAGAGTAGTAATATACAAGAGCCAGCGCTAGCAAACTGCGTTGATTACAGACTGCGCAAAGTCATGCGATATGCTGGTGTAGAGCACTGCAACCACCAGTGAAGATTGCAGTTCTGAGCCTGGTTGCAGGGTCAAGCGCTGGTCTCAATCATCTGTCTAGCTTGATAACAGCCGAAGGACCTTGGGCGGATGCAGCACCAAGGCATTCTGGTTTCAGGTCGTGTCCAATGGCGCAACATGCCTACGCTCATCCCTAAGCAGCCGATACGGCTACCTGCCCGAGCAACTTATGCTGGATTTAATGCACCCATATCAAGGCTGCAAGCAGGAGTCAGCTGCAAAGCAGAGCGTGGCCCAGGAGTGTCACCCAACGCAGCAGAGTGTGATGAGCCACAACCCCGCCACGGACCATCACCCCTTGCAAGTGCCCGGCTTGTGCTTCTCACTTGCGTGATGGCGGGTTCTGTGAGTGCTGAGCGTCTGCTACGAGACCAATCTAGCCCTGAATATTCCTCCACCATTGACAGCCCGACTGTGCCTATAGGGATGCTTGACATGTGCGGTCGCAACCGTGCCTTGTGCCTGCATGGATGCCTGAAACAGCTCAACCCGCGTTGCAGGTCTTCCTGGACAAGCGAGCTGCTCATGCAGCAACAATCAGTCCTCCTTTAGTGGTCACTGAAGACAAGTAAGGCACTGTACATCAGCTTGACACTGCCTAGATTGTTGCCAACCAACACATTGCCACCTTCATCCTGCATCGTCTAGACTGACACATCATTACCACAGCCTGCAATCTTTTATCTCGTAGCTGCTGTGTCCCATGTATATACATGTGCCGCAGTTCCTGTTGGTGATGAGCCATTGCCATTCTGGTCACAGGCCACAAGCTTTGCCCACCTACTCAGTAACTGTATGTCTCAACAGGCGCTCCACACAGCCCCGCCGCGGTATTTGGTCTGCAGTCAAGTTGGCATCAACAGCACCACTGCAGCTTCTGGTATGACACAGAGCTTGGCACTCAGCCAGAAACCTGTTCTCGACGTTCCACCACAATGGCGAGCGCACCGCCAGTGGCAGCTGTGTATGGAGCTTGGTGTTTTCTCTGAATCTGCGCCATGATGATGATCATACGCTGGGCCGCAGACAATAGAGTCCTGTTATTGAGATCCCATCAACAGATATGGCTGTTAGGTGGTTGCTCCTGCTGGTGTCCTTTGCCAATGTGTGCCGACCTGTCTTCTGCTGCTGCTTTGTTACTGCTGTAGGACCACCTGTTGTTCCCCGACGCTGATGAACCAATTGGGCTTGTCAGGTAGGTGGGGTCGCAGACATTGCTGGGCCAGATCACTGCTGTGTGTGTACAATGGCACAGGGGAAGCACATTATCTCTGCAGCAGTCCACCTAATGAAACTGCCACTGATGTCATTGGCAAGGATCACATACAATGGACCCATCATCATCATCATCATCATCATCATCATCATCATCGCCATCATCATCATCATCATCATCATCATCATCATCATCATCATCATCATCATCATCATCATCATCATCATCATCATCATCATCATCACAGGGTGGGCTGACGGCATCATGATCAAATGAAACAGCAGGATTGGAGATTACCTTGATCGTAAGTGTTGTCCCCCCCCCCCCCCCCCCCCCCCCGGCCCCCCACGACCCCCCCCCCACACACCACACCCCGACAAAACGGCACACAGCCACACACTGCCGCCTACCAAGCACCGGATGATGAAAGTCTTTTTCGTTTCTCAAAATGCCACTATGTACTTCGGACTGAGAATAACA
>JABEVS010000196.1:10199-81624 GCA_018290735.1 Coelastrella sp. MACC-549 | reverse complement strand
AGGGGGGGGCTCACATGCAACATATGCACCGCTGGAACATGCAACATATGCACCGCTGGAACCACACTCCGACATGCTGAGCACAAGCCATTGTGCCTGCTGTGAAAGCAAGCAATGGTTGCAGTGAAGTGTTGACTGCCTGCTAGCCAACCTAGGACAGATTCAGTCAGAAATGCTGCATTGCCAAACTACTGCTTGTGTGCATTAATCAGCTCACCTGTTCTGTCACTGCTGTTGGACATGACAACCCCACAGATGCTGAACAGAACAGCAGGAGCAAGACCGCACCCAAGGCTGCTTCCACTGGCCCGGTCCAGGAGCGTCAGGCCGTGCTGCTGACTGACTCAGGAGCATCTACAGCAGTTCTTAGGCCAGAAGGTGGAGCACCAGCTGAGCTGCAACGCACACAGATTGTTGGGCCCTACTGCATCAGGCCTGAGAGCTCTCCCATCACAGCAGCAGCAGCTGCTGCTACAGCAAGTTCGCCATCATCAGCAGTGGACAGGGAGCAACAGGATGGTGTCATAGATGTCAGGCAGGCTGTTGGCCCCTATTGTATCAGGCCCACCGACTCTGCTGCTGCTGCTGCTGCTACACTCGTGACTGCAGCAGATGCTGTCCTTCCAGCTGCTCTCCATGGCAGCAATTTGGTGGGACCCTTCTGCATCATGAAGCCAGATCAAGTAGCAGCAGCAGAGTCTGTGCGTCAGGCTCTACTGGCAGAAGCAGCAGTGCTGCGAGCAGCAGCCAGAGCAAATCCTACTGACAGTGAGCTACTCAACGTGCTCAACCAGGGCACAGCAGCAGACAAGGCTCAGCAGCTTACCAAGGCTGCTGCTGCTGCTGCCACAGCTGCTGCTGGAGGTGAGACCAGAGAGGCAGCAGCTGGATCAGTGGTGACGGCGCCATGTGTGGAGTCTGCGGGTCCTGCTGGTAAGCCACTGTTCAGAGCACAGCAAGATGTCAACAGCAGCAGCAGCGGCAGGGATCAGGCATGTGCTCTGAGTGGCCGGGAGGGTGACCTGGCAGCAGAGGCTGTGAGGGAGGCGTTAATAGGTGAGACACACCATAGGGAAACACCACTCTTGGTGCTCTACATGTTGCAGCAGCAGGCAAGCGCCAGCAGTCATGCCACTGTTGCAGTTGTGAGTGAGCGAGTGTGAGGTGTGCTGGGGGCGTCATTGGAGGTGTTGATATGCAGATCACCTGATGGTTGGCTGACACAGCAGCCATTGTCCTCCTTGTGACCTGATGTACATGTCGCTTGTGCTGCTGCAGCCGAGTCTGCTGCTGCCACTGCTGCTGTAGCGGCTGAGCGGGCGAGCACAGCAGCACACAAGATTGAGGATGCCATCATGGAGGAGGCAGCACATGTGGTCACCATTGCGGCTGCCGGCCAGACTGCAGCAGGAGATGGTACGGAGCTAGTCAGTGATGGTGGCTCAGAGATGCCAGGATCATTATCAGCAGGTGCTGAGGAGGAGCTGTGGCAGCTGGCTGAGGAGGCAAAGCAAGCAGAGGCTGCTGCAGCAATGGCAGCCATGAGGGAGGCTGTCCACAACAGCGCAGAACACAGTGGCAGTGTTCAGCAGAAGCAGGGGGCAACGGCACCAATTGCTGCTGGGGCAGTGGCAGCCGCAGAACAAGAAGAGCTGCACGCATTGATTGCGGAAGCCATTGCTGCTGAAGCAGCAGCTGCGGCGGCAGCAGGTCTGGCAGCACAGGTGGGCCAGGCAGAGCTCATTGCAGAAGCAGTGGCAGCTGAGGCAGCGGCAGCTGCAGCGCACGCAGCAACTGATGCTGCTGGTGCTGCGGCGGCTGCTGATGCTAGTGCAGGCCAGGCTGCTGAGCTGGCAAAGTGTCACATGTGTGGTCCACATGCTGGCGTGGCACCCCACACCAGCAACAGTCTGGTTCACCTCAGCAGCAGTGTGAATGTGTCCTGGGTGCTGCCACCTGGTGATGATGCCGCCATGGAGCAGCTGACAGCGCTAGCTGCATCTTCAGGACATCCATCAATCATCACCAGCACAACAACTGCAACAGGCACCGCCACCACGACGCCATCAGGAACAGCAGTGCTTGACAGCAGCGATGCAGACGCCTTCAAGGATGAATTTGCGGGCTCTGAGGCCTCTGACACTGTGGACGGTGGCATGCCAGCTGCTCAAGCTGCAGCAGCAGATAGGACCCCGGTTTCCCTTGCTGATGCTTTGAGCATTGCCAGTCAGGCGCAGATGCAAGCAGCATCAGTGACAGCGGTGCAGCAGGCACAAGACAGACTGATGCGGCTCTACAGGTCACGCAGGAGGGCAGCAGCAGCAGATTGCAAGACCAGTCAGCGCCATCATCCTGCTGGCTCCACTGAAGCCACTGCTGGTGGTCACCTTGACGCAAGTGACGTGGCATCGGCGCTGGCTTCGGCAGAGCTTGGAGTGGCAGACAGGGCAGGGGACAAGGACAGCAACAGCAAGGTGGCCAAGCATGAGGCAGTTGAAGGTGCTACTACCCCAGAAGAACCTGCTGCTGTCATAGACGCCGTGGCACCGTCTGCAATCAACACAATTGACACGGCTCCTGCTGCCCAGCCTAGTGAGGCCAACATCTCCATCACAGACACCAGCAATGGTGGTAGTGGTGGCTTTGATGTGCCGATTATCAGGACACTTGAGAACCCATACACGGCATTGGCTCATGAGATGAACAGAGGCCAAGGCAGCAGCAGCAGCAGCACTATTAAGAAAGATGTCATCAACAGCGACAGCAGTAGTGCAAGTATGGCTCCCAACACCCAAGCCATCAAGCTTGCAGGCAGCAGCAGCACGTTTGAGGTGCCAGTGGTGGTTGAGGACAACACTGCAGAGCTGAAACCATCTGTTGGGGCATCATCGAACAGCAGCAGCAGCGGAGACACAAGGAGATTCAAAGGGCTTGCCAAAGGCCTGGGTGCTAGTGCAAGAGTTAGATACTATGTACCTCTGGATGACGGCAGCAGCACACAGCTGTTCACCACAACCACTGCCGGCCCCACAGCGACAGCTCAACACATCATCCCGGGCACAGCTGCAGACAGGTGTGAGAGAGCGCCTGTGGCCCGGGAAGCAGCAGTGGACAAGCCCACCAGCTCAGGCATGCATGCAGGCAAGCAGGTCAGGCAGCAGCTGGATGAGACAAAGAGTCATGACTCAGTCCCCGTGGAGTGGATCAGCACTCCCAACAGGGTCAAGCGGGAACAGCTGCATCAGCGTGCTTCTGCCATACTATCCAATGCTGCCCAGGAAACTGAAGTGACAGCAGCAGCAGAACGCACGCCGCCTTCTTTGAGCAGTGCTCACAGTGCAATAGCTGCCCAGTTGGCTGAGAGTGGTTTGACCAACCAACAAGGCAGTAGCCAGTTCAGTGGTGTTGCTTCAGCAGCAGCAGCACTGTTGGTTGGTGAAGTTGAGCAGAGTGTGGCTGATCTCCTGATGGCTGCTGCTGACCGACTGGACCAGGGTATGGGTTCTAAGTACAGCCTGACAGATAGTGGTGACAGCAACAGCAATGTCAGGACAGCTGCACATCTCCCCCTTGGCTGGGGCAGCAGTGCTGACAACTTGAGCCCTACTGTCAACTGCGGCAACAGTTGGGAGGATGTGACTTCCCAGCTAGCAGCTGAGCTGGAGGATGAGCTGGCGGGCTTGCTGACGTCAGCAGCTGCTAGGCTGGATCAGGGCATCCCAACTGGTGCACATGGCATGCCAGAAACGCCACTGCCAGCAGCAGCAGACACCTGTGCTGTTGAACAGCCAGCGGCTGCGGCAGCAGCACCACACCCTGATGGTGACGATGACAGTGAGCCATTTGGCAGGTACATGCCAGACAACACTGCTGCTGAAGGACCAACAACACGTACATCAGGTTTGGCAGTTGACAACTGAGCCAGCTGCAAGCGCAGTGCTTTCAGCCTTGCTGGATGTGCCAGATGCTGTTGCTTGTCAGTTGTTACTATCTGTCCGTGTGCACTGCCCTTTGCCCATTCTTGTCCAGAAGTTCAGCTTCAAGCGTCAGCAACAACTTGGGCGTCGGCTGTTTATCAGCAGTAAGGCACATGGGATCTGCATTTGCATCAACTGCGCAGACCATGCCATTGTTATTTATCATGTTGAGGCCCTACGTTCCGTGCCTTCCTACGTAGCACATGCGAGGTTGTCTGCTGTCCTTATGATGGGGGTCATGGTGTCTGTTGCTGTTTGGTTTGTGGAAGTGAGCTGATAGTGATAGCCTGGGCCTGCGTCTTCAGGGGATCGGGGTGTTCTCAGCAGAAAGTACCTTGTGTAATGGCAGGTGTCATCAGGTGTGACTTAATGTCAGGTGTAACTTTATGGGACACATGTACAACAGCAGGGTGTGCAGGGGGGTCGCTTGCTTGTGTACATCATGTGTATAGCAGCAGTGTGTGCACCAGACATGATCCTGTGTTTCTGCTGCCTGTGTGTGGTAGTCTTCGCTCTGAATGTGGCAGTGAGCTTTGTGATGTACCTTGCAGTTGTCACACATGTTGAGTCTGTACTCTTATACACATGTACACAATTACTCTCCTCATTCCAACGGGACTGTTGTACAACACTGCAAATGTGATGTGGGACTGTTGTACAACACTGCAAATGTGATGTGGCACGGTGCAGTGCAGTGCAGTATCTACATCATGGCATCTGATGATGTCACCACTGCTATCCCACCCATCTATCAACCCAGCAGTGTATTCACTGAGCAATATCCATTCTTGTATCATACCATCCAAGCACAGCAGTCTGTTAAACGGACAGCTGATATGGGTTGGGCTGCCTACAACAGTCTTTTGTTGCAATCGCCATTGCACACGTGTGGTCTGCCTAGAGACAGCGAAGCAGTCACCAGCAGCATTGTGGATGTCTCTCTGTTGGTGGTGGAAGATCACTGATTGCAGATCAGCTTTGGGAACTTGCCAGACTCATCTGTAAGTACCGCTAGGTGGATGCTACACTCATATGCCTAGTGCTGCAGCCACTCGCCTTATGGATGTGCATTATTCTCTCCCCTGTATTATTCCATTGCGGTGCAACAAAGCAGCATCAGTCAGCAGGGCTTTAGTCACCATATTGACCACAATGCATTTTGCATGCTGTCATGTACAACAACAGGTCATCATGTTGCTGGAGGCATTTACGGCATCAGCGTTAGTTTTTGGTGCATTCACATCACTCATATGCCTTCCAGGCCGCTTAAGCATGCAGCTGGGAAGTAGTTGTCATGTCGCCACAAGTGGCAGTCATTCACCCAGCCCCTGTATTCATGGTCAACAGTTGATGATTAGTTTGAGGTTGCAGATGATGCTGTGTAAACGCCGTATGAAGTGGCATGACAGACGTTGTACTGTTCAGCCGATTTCTGTCCATTGCTTGCATGCCATGCGGCATAGCACACCACACCATACCACCAGACCTACAGCAAGCTGCCAATATCCCTGCTTCACGCAGGGCCAGCTGCACAGGCTTGTCTTTGGCCAGTTGTTGTGGGTGAGTGGGTGGGTATCTGCTGTTGCAGTGCAATGCCCAGCAGTGCAACATTGCAGTTGCCACAATTGTTGATCTTGATAATCAAGATGATGATCATGATCTGGGTGCTGGAAGTGGTTTGTACTGTTAGTTTCTCATGCCTGTGGCCAACTGCACTTCAGTGCTGGCAGAAAGGGTGTGATTGTGCAACCATTTGCAAGCATGGTGTGAGCTTCTGCTGTACTTCCATCTGCTCGGATCCGAGCAGCGTCTGCTTTGTTGAGTATACCACACATCACAGATCAGTGATCACAGTGTGCAGCGGCTGTGCTGCCGGTCATGACGTGCCAGGTGGCCATAGTGTGCAGCGGCTGTGCTGCCGGATGGGGTATGGAACGATGTTGGTGTACAGTATGCATTGATGATTGGGGATTTGGGTGCCGATGCGTCTGTCCTGCTATCCAAGCCCGTCTCTGGTCAGACAGACCGCCTGATAGGGCACGTGCACCCCATGAGGTCATATGGCACTGCCTGGCAGTGTTAGGCGTGCAAGCTGCTGTGATCCAATGGCCCTCAGGGGTGTCATCATTCATACGTAATGTCACAACCGAAGCAGTAGAGACTGTCCCTCTCAACAGGCAAGCCAATTCTGTAGTTGTTTCCAATCCCAGCCCCTGTACCAGATTCCCAGATGCCGCTGGGAGCAACCACTCGGTGGTTTCCCAAGCCGCTCCTATCAAACGGTTTCGCGAACAAGTCAAAAGCAACCAGTAAATTCTACACTATCTACAGCTGGTTACTAGATCAGGTAGCAACAGAAAGTTAGTTGCGTTGTGAGTATGGTGAATGGTGGAGTGATTGAGCCATCTGCTGTTGATGCCGCCCCGGCCGCGGTGGCTGTGGAAAGATCACGTCGGTTGAAGCTGGCACCAACTCAGGCTGCATCCGGAACAGAGGGATGCTGAGGAGATGCACTACGAATGTTTGTTCACCGGACCTGGTGTCGCTCTGGCCGTTTGTGGTGTACTTGCCAGCTGTAATACAGCAGACGGTTGTGGCAGTTATAATCAGGTGGGTATGGTGGGTCTGTGTTGAACACATGCTGCATCTCGCACGGCCTGCAGTTGTCCTTGTACCACTCTTTTGCATGCTCCGATGTCAATATAGACGATTTTCGCTACGCGCGAAACGACGGCCTGGAGCTCATGCCACCAAGACTCTGCATCTCTTCATCAAAGCGACCCCATCATAACGCATTGTCTAGCTCGCCAACAATTGTTGATGTGCGCTGCCAGTATTGATTTCGCGTTGACAAGCTGCCTGTTTCAAACAGCTTGACACAGATGCTCGCGGAATTGCTGCGTTGATCTGAAGCATTAGGAAGCAGTTGAATCTGTAATAACAGTGATTGAGGTCCGTCGCTGCTTACAACACTCACATGCAAACTGTTCATCCATAGCAACTCCCCCAGCTCTCTAGTGCAGTTTGCATTCTTGGCTCTACGACTTGTAGGATTCAGATCAATGCGTGGACTACCTTGTAGTCCTAGCTGTTATGTCTGCATATAGCTTGTGTATGTCGTCAGCACAGCAGTAGTTTGGAGTCAGGGCCATTGTCGAGGGTGGCCCTTGATATGCGTGAAGCACCAGCAGTGCAGGCAGGAATATAACAGCGCAGTATACATGCGAGCTCGTGCACCAGTATTGGTTCGGTTCAACCATTGCTACAGCACCTTTGGGTGATCATATATCACAGGTGTTGCAGACCTTCTTGTGGGCGTTGCTGCCAATGGACACGTTGAAAGGCATTCCGGAGCATATTGAAGCAGACTTTGGTGACAGTATAGTCACGCGGGATGAGGCAGTGGCTGTTTTGGGCAAAGACCCAGGTATTGGGCCACCAGACCTTTGCTGGCTGCAGAAGACTCAGAAACGGAGCCTGCTAGGTGGCAACACAGAGGCTCAGGGATATTACCACTACGTGCTTGGCCGAGATGTGTCATCCAGTGCAGCAGTAGCTGCTTACTTTGCTCTGCTAAATTCCAAAGCAGAGCCGTTGACCCTGCTGCAAGGCCTCTGGCTCACATCTGAGTTCACCATTCAGCGAGGCTTCTACTGCTGTTATGACCCACTCAGCAGGATGGACCTGCGTTGTGAGCTGTGTGTGCCTGGCGGGGTGGTGGCAGGCTGTGTGGATGCAGCAGGTGCCTTGCATGATGTCACACCACAGCTGTGGATGCAGGCACAGGTGAAAGCGGCAAGCAGGCTGAAGCAAAGGTTGGGGAATGCAAAATTGTAATATCAGCAGCATATATGACAACCAGGTGGCTGTGATCATAGCTGTGTAACTGTTGATATCTGCGACAAGGACAGCCCGACCTTCAGTTTTGCCGCAACCTGCATATCTCTGCACATAATATGCCCTTTCATCAAATGCCCCGGAGCAAGATCAGCTGAGTAACTGAAATAGCGTGAAT
Source organism: Coelastrella sp. MACC-549 (assembly GCA_018290735.1). Classification (NCBI taxonomy): domain Eukaryota; kingdom Viridiplantae; phylum Chlorophyta; class Chlorophyceae; order Sphaeropleales; family Scenedesmaceae; genus Coelastrella; species Coelastrella sp. MACC-549. Next base: position 73,632 of record JABEVS010000196.1, on the reverse strand, counting down.
TCTGCCTGCATGCTCATGGTTGTATGCTGAGCGTTTTGCTGTCGCAGGTGTGCTCGTTCGTCAGAGCTGTGCTGTATGACCCTGAGATGAGGCTCAACGGAGGCAGCATCATCACATACGACCCGGTACCAACAGCTCAAGCAGAATGCAGCCTGCTGACAGCAGTTCACACATTGTACAGCAATGGCAGCTTGCCAGGCACTCTGCAAGACATCTATGCTGAGCAGGTAGGCGGCACTCTTGTCGTGCACAGCCATTACAAGTCTAACGCTCAGAGAAGCAATGGGTTCACACAATAGCAGCGCATGTAGTGAACTGCTGTGGATGCAATGGAAGATGGCCTACGTAATTATTGCCTTTCTCTCCATCAGAGCATGTTTTTTGTCTTATTATCAACAAACACATGCTTCCCTTCTAAATTGTGTCCATAGGGATGTGGTGTTCTGCCGGAGCACATGGATGTGGTGCTGGCAGCTCTTTGGCAGCACTTCCGGCGACGCCAGCGCTGGAAGGCCGCAGAAGCCTTCTTCAGGCAGCTCACACCAGTGTACAGTCCCGCAGCGTTGTTGGTGGCAGCAGCAGCACGAGCACAAGACGCCAACAGCCTGGGGCATCGCAGTCCCCGGTGCCTGCTGTCTGACCTCCTCCTGCACAACAGCAGTGATGCGCTGCCACCAGCGTTACTTGTTGGCCTAGGGGCAGAACTACTGCAGTTTGGGCAGCCAGCGGAAGCATCGCACCTGGCTCGACAAGCCCTGCAGCTGAACCACCGCTGCAGACCAGCCTGGCTGCTGCTGGCGCAGTGCTTCATTGCTCAGCAGCAGTATGCTGCTGCGCTTGTGGCGCTGAATGTCGTGCCGACTCCTCCACTGCCTGCTGCTGAGGTGGAGCTGCTGCATGTGGTGCCACCCCCACCACCAAAGGCCACCACACATCCAATGGTGCGCAATACCAGGAATACCTGGTGAAGCTGGCCAGGCACACGGCATGAAACACTGCCAGCAGCCTCTAATGCATTGTTATGTGAGTGGTGTATCTCTCCTGTGTCGCTCTTCAACACGAAATATCTCATGACATGAGGGGTATGGCCAGTCAGTTCATGACATGCATCTGGACACCAAACAACCCTTCTGCGGCAGCCTTGCTGTATATATCTTCAACATCGTGCAATTACTGCGCTCCTGATACCTCCTCCCTTTCCACTGTTGGCAGTGCCAGCTGTATGATGGTGAGCTGGAGTCTGTGAAGTGGTGTGCGTTGGAGGAGGCTAGCCTTGATGGCAGCAGACTGCTGGCGTACCTGCCGGGGGCAATACTGGTCAACAGGGAACCCCTTGGGCAGGCATACCTGCCCGACTGCAGCCCCAACAGGATCACACGCAGGTGAGCAGGAGGAGGAGGTGGTGGGTGTCAACAGCCACATGACCAGCGGAGTGTGGTGGATCAGTGTCTTGTGTCGTCAGTGTCTTGTGTCAGCCAGCAAGTGCCGGTTGCTGACAGACAGATCTTGTCACCAGCACACTCACATCTGTCTGCCTTCATCCTGATCTGGACATCTTGAGCAGGACACAGACCCTGTGCATATCATCCTGTCATGATGTCTCCAACAGCTTTCCTTGGCTCTGTTGCTGTGTGCTGATGCCCTGCAGCGTTCTTGCAGCAGTTTACAGCCTGCTACAGGTATGTTGTATGCCAGCAGCTGCTTTACCCATGCACAGCCAGCCAGGCAGGCCAGCCTGTGGTGATACAGGACTAGGCATGCACACCTTGTGTACATCCAACCATCACAAGCGTGCTGTTTGTGCACAGGCAAGGTAACTGCATTCAGGACCACAGACTTGCTGCCACACAAGCTGCCCACCACGCTGCTGCTGATTGACGTCTTGTTTGTTCAGGATATTGTGGTGTCCATCAGCTGGGATGCGTTCCTGGAGGTCCGCTCCAGAGTGTTCCTCATGCAGCATGAAGCGACACCACGGGCTAGCCAGGAGGTACCAGCACAACACTTGCAGCAGCAGCACCAGCAGCAGCAGCTCAGCATTCAAGCGCAGCAGAAACAGGGCCGCAGCAGCAGCTTAGGACTGCCTGGACACATGCAGCAGCAAAGTACCACAGCAGCAATGCAGGACAAGTTGCAGCAGATATCCATCCACCAGACTGAGGGTACAGTCAAGCAGCAGAGTGTGTTGGTCAATGGCAAACAGTCCCATTCCCCTGGTCCTGCCAGTGCTGCAGTTGTTGTTAACGGAGTTGGTTGTGCTGACATCAGCACCTCAGCACCCAGGAGTGCCCGGAGCTCCGACACAACTCCTGGCCGCGGTCAGCTCAGCAGTAGTGGTGATCACAAGGGCAGCCCCAAGAGCTACTACGCCAGCCGGCTGCATGAGGAGCTGTCAAAGCCAACGTCAGCAGGACTCATCAGGTTGACCGCAGCTGGGTCCAATACACCAGAAAAGCAGCAACTGGAACACCACCACCACCAGCAGCAGCAGCAGCAACAGGCAGCAGTGACAGCTGCTGACAGCCGGCCAGTAGCGCCGGCAGAAAGCACATTGGGGCCTGGCGGGCAGCAGCGGAGCATGGCGGGGCGAGTCCTGCTGTTGGGCCGCAGACAGGCGAGAAAAGTCATCCAGCCCAATGACCCAGTCCCTGTCAGCAGCAGCAGCAGTGTTTTTGGCGTGAGCGCTGCAGTTGGTTGTGGTGTTCCTCGCAGTCTGGCTCCCAATGAGATTGAGGACTTGTCCCGGTACGCCTCAGCCAGCAGGGTTGCTCCTCTGCGGCCCCAGCCAGGTGCCAGCATCACTCCGCAGCTGTATGACATGATCTGCGGAGCCTCACACAGGAGGTCACCACCACAACAACAGCAACAGCAGCAACAACAAGTGGTGGCAGGCTCAGCAGCAGCATGGCAACAGCAACAGCTAGACGCTGTGAGCAAAGCAGCAGCAACTCTACCTCGGATCCGCACGCGACCTCTGGCTGAAGGGGTGGAGGACAAAGCCGGGGCCTACAGCCACTCTAGCAGCTGCAGCTGCAGCAGCGGGTGCCACCAGGCATACCAGGCCGCCACAGCAGGATCCAGCACTCAGAAGCTGAATGATGTCGGGAGGTGCAGTTGCCAAGCAGATCACAATGCCCTCTGTTGTGGCACGCGCACAAGTGAGTCAAACAGCAAAAGTAGAAGCAGCAGAGGTAAGCAGGGCAATCAGGCCTGGCTGTTCACTTGCCTCAGGCCGCAGGAGCAGCACCATCAGCAGCCCAGTGGATTGAAGCACATACACAAACAGCGCCATGACCATCAAGCTGCCAGCACTTGCAGAAATGCAGGTCCACTAGCAGAGGGTCTTGATCGCACTGGCAGCCTTCTGCTGCGCACCACAAGTGCCACCAGCAGCAGTGCAGGACCGGGTGGTGTTACGGGTGTGAGGGCCTTTGCTCTGTCCACATCTGGGCCCAGTGGCCAGCACAGCTTCAGTAGCCAACACAGCACTGGTGGGCTTGCTCCTGCACAAAGTGGTGGCAGCGGTGCATTTGGTCCTTCCCTGGCTCGTAAGGCGTCCATCACTGGCGAGGCCATCAGCAGGACACTGGAGGGTGACAGCAGAGGTGAGACCTGCGGGGTGGTGCGGCGGCGAAGCAGTGCAGGGTGAGGCGATGCAGTGTGCGTAATGCACATGTACATCAGCACTGCAAATCCAACAGGTGTGCTGGGGTATGAGGACAGGTGATGGTGTGAAGAGACTATATATGTCAACACAGCTATTACCTGCTGGCCTGCATGGATCTGAAGCTGCTTTTGTCTCAGCAGAGCCTGTTGCTGTTATATTTCATGTCAAGCATGAAACAGCGGCTGTGCAATTTTACAATGCAATCAACCTTACTATATGCGTCAATATCGAGTAGCAGGCTTTTGTCTGCAACCAGAGCATGAGTGGTTGTCACCACCAATCCTCCTCCTCCTCATTGCTGCTGTGCTTCCCCTCGTGAGCTGTAGGATTGATTGAGGGCTGGTTGAGTGATGATGTGACTGTGGAGGTGGCAGGTGCTGAGGGACCACCCGGCAGAAGGCTCTGTGTCAGGTGGCTCGATGAGTGAGTTGTGGTACCTGATCACCACCCCAGCCTGATGTGCACCAGAGGGACGACTGAGCCAATCAGCTCGAGGTTTAGCTACATCAGTAATTTCGTCCTGCAGGGATGGCAGCATATGACAAGCAAGCATCCAAGACCCCATGTGCACAGGTGACTATTGGTACCTTGTATATAACTGACGCACAGTGGTACGCTGGCGCATTTGGGTGCAGGTTGATTGTGAGCTTGTGGCATGACCTGCAAGCCTACATGGAGTGGAAGGTGTGGGATCAAACCCTCAAAGAGCAGAGAGGTGAGCACGGCTGTAGGGAAGGAGCACAAAGAGGTGGTCGTGTTGAGCATTGCAGCAGGACAGCACAGCCTGCTGCCTGTCCCTGCAGGCAGTGCAGCTGGGAGCAAGGAGTGAACATGAGGACCATGCTGACTTGGCAGCAGCTGCCACCGAGCCAGGTGACCTGGTGGTGGAGACAGCCTCTCCTGCTGCTTGGCCTTGCAGGTTGTACTCAGGCAGAGCTGGTGCTTGGTCTGCTGCCAGAGTCTGCGACCCCGCGCACCCCAATCAGCGATGGTGGCAACCTCAACCCGCCCACACTGTCTGCGACTGACTGGATGAGGCGGGGAGCTCTAGCAGAGCGGCTGGGCCATGTCAGCGATGCTCGAGCAGCGTACCGGGCTTCTGTCAAGCTGCACTTCAACCTGATGTCTTACCTCGCCCTGCTGAGACTTGAAGCACAGGCAGGCAACATTAATGACACGCAGCTGTGTGCTGCCCAGGTGCTTGCCTGGCATCAGCAGCGACTTGCGCAGTTGAGCGGCAGTAGCAGCAGCAGCAGGGATGTGATCGTTAGGGGCGTTCCACCTGACGTAGTTGGGTGGGCCCTGGGGCTTGTGGCAGACAGCAGCAGTGTTGAGGACGTCAAGCAAGCGGCAGCAACAGCAGGTGCACCAGCAGCTGTAATGGCACTCCTGGATGAGTGGAATGATTGGCAGCATGTGAAACCACCTGCTGTGAGCTATTGACTCGGCAGTCACTTTTAGGAGTGGTACGCAGTGGACTCTGTAATCTTTCTTATCAGTGTTGCATCATAAGCTGAAACCCTCAGGGGCTTTGTCACAAATAGTTTGGTACAACATTTGTACATGGCGAGACAAATGGACTCAATTAGGCTCGAGCTCAGAGCTCAGGAGCAGCTGTTTCTTATAAGAAATAATCAGAGATGAGTGACTCAGCCCCGACTTCTACTTGTTACTTATATTGATGTTCGGCTTGCTTGGCGAGGGCCCGTGAAACGGGCATCATGCCGACGTGATGTCTGTGGAATTGAGTCATCGCTTGTGTGCATAAAGATTCATCACCTTCAAAGAGGGGGTCCGTCACACCAACTTTGTACCTCCTCGAATAACAATCATTCTTAGTACCTCCTGTACCCCTTAGATATTTCACTGAAGGGATGAATACATTATGTGTACAGTGCCGTGCATCACAACTTTTTAGTTGAAACATATCTGTGAAGGGTGATGGACCTGAGGACTCCTCCTTTTCACAGGTAATACTTGATACAGGACGTCGGTGGCAGCTGGATGGACAGCCAGGACAGGCACAAGCATCATACCAGGGTGGCGCCCCCAAACGCATGTCAGCGCATTTGCCATAGCACCTCAACCTGTTGCATGGCTATATTTTATTTCTTTTACATCACATGGCGGCTGAACAGCTGCTACTGGCCAGTAGCTGTGGCCATGGCTGTGCACTGCTGACTCAGGAGGGTTGGGCCCACCTTGAAGCGTAAGCTGAGAGCTGTTAAAGAATCATTCTTGTAGAACAGTTGCTCCCCTTGCCCACCTTGTTGCCCACCTTGAAGCTGAGGGCTGTTAAAGAATCATTCTTGTAGGACACTATCTGAAGCAGATTCTTGCTGAAGAAAATGTCACCGTGACGCCGCATGCATCGTGGCACATAACGCATGTCAGCGCATGTCAGCGCATCTGCCATAGCATCTCAACTTGCTGCATGGCTACAATCTTTTACATGCAGGTCGCACAGGCGTGTAATCCCATTATGGAATCCCAGTGGGATCATCCTATGGGTCACCGGGTGACCTCCTTCCCTGGGACCGCCCCCTCACATCCACTTCTAGAAAACCGAAGGCCTGCGACGCCCACAAGCAACCATCTTCGTGTTTGGCTACTGTGAATGGTCCAGCCATATCAGGCTTACATGGCGTCTGGCAGCCGCGATGCAGCTACCAGATGCCAATGACGTGAAACCGGCATTACTGTAGCATCACAGGTGGCAATGGTCCAGCTTAGAGTGCCGTTGCAGCTGTTGAGAGGGGCTTTGCTCGTGTCAGGTAGTACCCATTCCCATCCAGAGCTGCCAGCCCGACCTCAGCATCCTCATCACCAGCACCGCTGGACAAGCTCAACCAGCGTATAAAGGAAACACAGTGACGACTCCAGCCTGCATGTGCACACCGTAACCTGGTGCGTGCCGCACCAAGATCCAACCAAGCCTTCTGGATGGTGGCAGAGGTGCCCAGCTTGGCCTCAGGCTGCAAGGACAATGAGTGAACATCAAGCAAGTGAATGCACAACTCCATCACATGGCGGGTGGCTAATGCGCAAATACACATGATCACAATAGCGACTGGGCAGCATGGGCTGCAACCGGTCCTTATCTCTGAACGAGCCATTTGTAGAGTCAGTGTGTATGGTGCGGTGAAAGGTTCATGGTCTGGAGCTCACAGCTGTCACACACCGTCTCACACTCAGCCACACATGCTGCAATAAAGTGCCCTGCATGCAATGTCAGGCGCTACCTGCTGCAGCACACACCTGGACCAGCTGCTGCCTGAGCTTGGTGAGGTGAGATGCTGCAGCTGCGGCATCCAGGGCAACATCCATCATGATTGTGAGTGTGCGATTGACGGCCTTCCAAATATTGCTGCTTGCATGAGTGGTCGCCATATTGCTGACACTGCGCAGGAATGCTGCTGCTGCTGTCCGGACCTCATCAAGACTATGGGCGTCAAAGATGTCCTGCACAAGCAGAATAACGAGCGAACTCAGCAAGGGAACACTGGCATGGCCCACAGTCGTCAGCTGCTCTTGCACAGCAAATTCAAGAACATGGTCACAACTGCAGTAAACTCATAACTGTCACATCTGCACCTTGGTGCAAGCCTGGTTGATGCAACAAAAGAGTGCGACACCTTGCATGGTGTGGCATTGATGACCAGCTGAATAAATCATGCCTGATGATGCAGCGCTTGATGTGCAGCATACTTTGGTAAAAATCATATGCTTTTGAAATGGATATGAGACATTCACTTATCCTGATGGCGGTTGCAGCAATTTTCCAGCTGTTGTTAGGCTGCACTAGAAATCTCTGAGTGATTGGCGCTAATAGCCCTGGAATTGCTTGCAGCAAGTCCACTAGTTCCGTAGGTGAGCAACTCCTACTCATGTGTCAGCAGGTGGTATAAGCATCATCATCACATGAGGCTGACAAGCAACGGCAAACTCCCAGTCATGCAAATGCATATTAGTGCAAGGTGTTGCTACTATTGTCAGCTTAATGAGGGGAGGGTGTGTCAGGATACTTGTGCACAGCCTGTCTGAAGGGATCTGTCAGGGGCCGGGACTCCCTTGTCCAGCTACAAACACTGGATTTATATGTACTAGCCAGACACGCATATGCCAAGAACAGAGAAGTCTCAACAGCTAACACATGGTTGAGTGCTGTACCCAGGTTTTGATGACCTTTGGCTGTGACTTGTTCGGATCCATGCGAGTGTGGAGAATGCCGTCTCAACAGTGATTCCATTCTCAAACATTCTCTCTCAGAATAGCTCTGCCATACCCTTTCAAGCTTGCCCCATGCTCCTTTAACAAGCCTGTCCATGACATGCTGCTGCCAGCGGGCCATCAACTGCCCCATTTCCTGCAGCAGCAGCAACTCCTCTCGAATGCTGAGCCACTGCGTGGGATGATCTGCAACACCTACAGCAGAAAGGCCAGAGCCCCACCAGATGAGTTGATAGCTTTTATCGCATATTTTGCATTTCGTGCTGTGTGCTGGATGTCGTCCCGCCATCATCAACAGTTCAGCCTACATGTTACCACAGAATTAACAGAAGGGCGCCTCAGCTGGCGCATACAGCCTGCTGAGGTCCTGCTAACCTTCTCTTACTCAGAGGCTCTGAGATGATTGGCTCTGGTGAGATGCCTCACTTCCATCACTGACACATGCAGCTAGGAACAGGCAGCTCTGATGTTTACACTGGCCATAGGACATGCCCCTGTAGCACCAGCTGCGCCAGAGCAGACTGATGCAAGCAACCATGATACTGCTTGACCCAGCATCAGGGCTCTGAGCATTTCTGCATGTATTAATACACACCTGAGCGGTATCTGAGAGTCCTGACGTCTGCCTGTTGTGCAGCTTGATGTGCTGCAGCTACTGCTGCCATCTCTGTTGCGTCCTGGTCTGCCATGTTGCGAACTAAGGCCTCTCCCTTGCGCGCTGCCTGCCGGGCTGCATCCAGGCGGTGCCTCACCCAGCGCAGCTGCAGCAGGAAGCGCCAGGCCTGCACCCAGGTACATCAAAAGAACAGAGCGAGTGTCACAGCAAGACTTGACAGTGATAGATGTGCTGGATGCACAAGCAGTCATACTTCTGGCCCTGATACTGCTGCTTATCACAAGCGTGATGGGGCTGTCCAACAGGCGGGCGAGCTTTCCTGGCGTAACCAACAGCGGCACAACCAGGTGAGTAGGCTTACCAGGGTGAACCTGCTGAGCTCAGTAGTGTTGTATACCAGAGACAGCTGCCAGGTGCCGCTGTGCCAACAGCTCAGGCCAGCCCACTCTGCAGCACAGCACCACAGACCACCAGTGGCTTCTGCTCCAGTGCGGACAGTGGTCATGTCACCCTTTGACTTCTGCTGCTGCTGCTGCTGCCTAGCTGCCCTCATCTCTGCTAGTGCTGCTGTGTTGGTGCTCAGGTGCAAGCAGCTGGGGTCTGTCAGGGGGTCATGGAGATCGGAGGAGGCCAGCAGCTCCTGGACAGCACGTGGCACACAGAACAACTGCTGTGACTGGCAGAGGGTGAGAGAGACAGTGTGTGCAGGATCCAGTGGTCCGGCAGTGCAGGAAACTGTGCATGTCTGGTGCCAACGGATATGTCAATTGCGGTCTTGCAGATGTTGATGAAAGAAAGTCAATGTATGAAATTGTATAGTAGTTCAACTTGATGCTGCAGGTGACGTATCACTTGCTTGAAGTGGGCTGTGGCGGCTGTGAGGGCGGGTCAGGTTGCAGTCTGGTCAACCAACGTATGTATGAGCTTGGCAGGAGCACAGGAAAGGAGGCAAGCAGGAAAGCGAGCGAGGAGGCAAACAAGCAAGCAAGGGGCCAAACAAACAAGGCAAGCCAGCCAGCCAGCAGGCAAGGATGCCAGCATCATATGTTTTGAGGACAAGTTCCAGCCAGGTTACACCTGCAGCAGCAGCTCCAGCTCCACAATATCCAGGTCCTCAACCCCCACCACCACCAAGTGACCACCTGCTGCTGATGGTGTGGTCCGATTCAATTCTGATGCAGCAGCAGCACCACCAAAACCTGCTGGTGTATGTAGGCTGTCACTGGCACCACTGCTATGACTGCTGTTCAGACTGGTCGCCTTCATACTGGGCTTGGCAGCCTCAACCGCCGCAAAGCAGCACTCTGTCCACTCCACCATTGCTGGACTGGCCAGCAGGAAGACATCCACCAGGCCCTGCAGCTGCTGCAACAAACCCCACTCACCCATCAGGCTGGACAGCAGCTGACTTCCAACAGCCTCAACCTGCACAGGAGGAAGGCAGCGCAACAAGGGAAACACACGGCTCCATAAAACCTGAGATTGAGCAGAGGGGCCAGAAGCACCGATCAGCAGCACATCGCAGGCCGCACAGCATCAATGCAGTGTGACTGGCTCAGTGCCTGGCTAAGATTGTACTGCAAGGGCAGTTGCTACTCAGTCTTACCCGCGCTTGTATTGGTTGCAGCAGTGCCTGGTTCAGGAGCTGTGAGAGTGGCAGCACCTGCTGCGGGGGAGAGACTAGCAGCCATGACAGCTGCTCACATGGCCAAGCACCAGCGCCCCGCCACAAAACACCATCACCATGATGCTGAAGCTCACCAGATCCCCGCAGTTGCAGCAGTGGCTTGCATGTCGCAGGAGATGGCAACTTAGCCCAACTGCCCGCGATGATGCTAGGTACTCCATTGCTGCTCCACTTACCAAAGCCGCTCACTGAGATGTCAGCAGCAGCATAACCCTTGCTAGATTCTGGTGGCTCAGAGCCCTCCCTGCTGTCTGGGTGTTGCTGCTGCTGCCATGGTGCTAGATCCTGGAGCCAGTTTCCAACAGCAGACAGCTTCACCTCAAGTTGCTGCTGCCGCTGAAGCAGATGCGGAACGCCATCATTCAACGCTTCTCCATTCTGGTTGGCTGCATGGCTTACACAGAATGCTGCACCTGCTGTAAGCTGCATGTTTCCCCCTGCATCTCGTACTGTACAGTCTGTATCACTATGCAAGTCGCTGTGCTGTTGTACATCTTGCTGCACCAGGTCCTGTGAAGAAGCATCAATACCAACAGCTGCCTGGCTCACTTCTTGCTTGTGATGGTGAGCTGCACTTACTTCTTGCTTCGCAGTGCGCCTGGCGTGAAGTTGGAGCAGAGTTTGCCTAAGGCCAGGAACTGCTTGTTGTGAATGCAATACCGCTACAGTCCCGCAAGTGAGTGCACCAGACCTGCTGCATGGTTGAGCTGCTTGTGCCCCTGCTGCTTGTAGGGCTCTGCTCATGATTTTGGCTGAGGTAGCTGGGCTGACCTGTTGCTGTGCCGCTCTGTCTACTGGGGTTGCATTGTAAGGCTGCATTTGGTGCATTTGTGATGCCTGTTGTGATGTGCGCAGCACACTGTTCGCTGTCCTGATGAAGTCACGGGCAAGCTGCTCTTCTTGCTGCCCAGCAACTGCTGTTGCCATTGCCAGCTGCAGTCGTACCTGCCTTGCCAAGTCTGGTGCTGCTGCGCCAGGATCAGAAGCAGCAGTGGGAAGTGCATGCCCCCATCGTCTATGGGTAATGCTACAGCCCCTGCTGCAGTGCCTGATGGGCCTGTTTGAGTTGTTGCTGGAAGTCCTGAAAGTAGTCTGCATGTTGCTACCGCTGGTCTGGTGCAGAACAGCAGCGCCGCCTGAGGTTGCTACCTGTGATGCGGCTGCTAGCCACAAGGTCTGTCTGAATTCTTCCTGCTGCATGTACTCCAGCAAGCGCACACTCTTACCAGCAGTCAATATGCTGCTCGCAAGAGGCAGCATGAAAGAAGGGCATGCAATGAGGTCCTCTGCAACCTCTGTGTGCTGGCTGCTGCTGTCTGTTGCAGACCTCATGCTGTTACTAGCCGACAGGCAAGAGGACATACAGAAGCCATAGGCTTCGTGCCAGAAGCGAGCATCTGTGGCTGCGACGTTTGATCTTCTGGTGATGAAGAAGTCATCACAACATACGCTGACACTTGAATCACTGAGCTGCTGCTGCTGGGACTTTGTGTGCTGTCTGCTTGGGTTTGTTTGCGCCGTCCCATCACTGCTGGCTGCTGCTCTGTCATCTGACTCACTCCACAGCCACTGCGCCACTGCCGCCACCATTGGTACGCAGGAGCACAGCAGAAGGTGCAGAAGCGACGCTGCATCTGCAGCCCCCTGTAAGCCACTGAACCCTGTTGCTGCTGCACTTGCCTGCTGATACAAGCCATCCAGCAGAGCAGCAGACACAGCCGCTTGTGAACCACCCAGCTGTTGCAAGACCCCGAACACAGTATCATGCAGAAGTAACAGGCGGCGCCTGATGGCTGCAGTTCGTTGCTTGACCAACAGCAATGACCACTCTTGTCGATGTGCGGTCGGCCCTGTGCCTGCTGCTTCTGCTGCTTCTGCCGCTGCTGCTGTGCAGACTGGACCATCCTTCTGCAACTGAGACAGGTACTGCCCCAACATGTCCAGCTGGTGCTGTACTGCCACACCAAGCGCCCTGAGACAGGGTGTCATCATTGCCCCTCCAGCAGTATTTGCCCCAGTGATGGGCTTGGTGCTGGAATGAACTGTTGCATTGGCACCAATCCAAGCCTGGCCCCTACTCTGACAGACATGCTGTGATAGTTGCCTGAGCTTCAATGCTGCACTACCAGCTGCAGCAAACTCTTTCAACAAAGCATGTAGTGCTGTTGGTGACTGTGCGGGGCTGGTCACATGGGGACAAGGAACAAAACACTGTTGTAGGACACTACCGCAGCAATTTGGTTCAAGGAGTTCTGCTGCTGCACCTGCCTCTTGCACAGGTTGTTTGCTGTCTGAGGACAGCATGAAGCCTTGTGCCTGATGGCCCTGCAGCACCTGCAGCAGCTGCTGCGCCAGGTAAGGCTCTGTGAAGCAGTAATTAGGGTCAGGTCGCATCAATGCTGGCTGCTCAATCTGAGAGGTTGCCAACCTGGCCAGCAGTGCTGCAGGACGAGGCAACGTGAAGCCTGGCCACAGCTCAATAGGGCCCTGCAGCGCTGTAGCAGGCAGGTAGCCTGCTGCTGGGCGGTCCGGAGCTGCTTCTCTTTGGCCGGAGGCTGATCCCGCTGTTGCATGTTCAAGCTGCTGACCCGCAGGTTCTGCAGCTTTTGATGGCGCAGCCTCTAAAGATGGCAGTTGCCATGCGCTGCTGCTGTCAATGTCTGCATCTGAGTCCCAGCTCGTTAATTCAGAATCTTCACTGTATGGGTCATAATCTGACTCTGCTGTGCTAGGACACCCCAAAGAATCGGAGCCACAACCAACTGATGCTGCTAATCTGCTGCTTTCAGCTGCTAGATGCTTGAAGCGGTGCAACAGCACTCTCTGCGGGTGCACTACCTGCTGCGTGTCATCTTCTGCTGACTGGTAGACAGCAGATAGAAGTTGAGGTGTTTCTTCAACAACACTGTTCAATGGCTTGCCCGCAAGGCTTGCCAACAGCTGCAGCAAGTTATGATTGAGGTCTGCGGTGATTGAGCTGAGGTTGTACGACAACAGCTTGGTGGTGAGGGCAGAAAGCGCTGTGGCTTTGCTGAGCTGGCTGTCTTCATGACAGCGCTTGATGACACTGCGTCAACACAGAGGACTGAGGTCTTGCGCGGGCAGTGATGCATGATGTGGTGCAGCTGACACCTCTGGCAGACGGCAACTGCACCTATGCATGCACCTTGTTGTTGCGGCGGTACATGAAGTAAGTGGACATGTATGATGGACTTACCTGATGTAGAACGACTCGACTGCTGTTGGAATCACATCAGTGAAGCTGTGGTAGTACTCCTTTTGAAGGCAGAAGTCCAGTGCCAGCTCGAAATTTTCGTCATCCGGCTGCAGCAGCGTGTCTCTTATGAGAAAGGCAGAGCCTTGAATGCCTTGTGATCAACTGCTGCAGAAAAGTGCTGTCATGTTCACCTTCACATTGAGCAGCTTCGTGATCAGGTGAGCAGTCAGCTCAAGCCTCCTCTCGTGAATATGTTGCCCAAATACGCTCGTCATGCCGTCTTTAACGAGTCAGGGGACAGCACCGTTGAGTGTGTGCCTCTCAGGGCCGAGACGCAAGGCCTCGTGCGCTACCGCCTGCCTCACAGCAATTCGGCATGCACATACCATGCACTGAAAAACAAGAAGGCAAAATTTGGTACGAATTACACAGGCGCGTACGGCGGGTAAGATGTCATGTTTCAAAGGCAATGTGTCCTGCGGCAAATATTGTGGTGTTGGATTTGTACTGAACTCAAGAGGGTAGGGGGGCGAATCATCGTATTGGCACAACTTGGTAATTTGAAACGGGTTGGGTTGGTTTAGGACTTTTTAGCTTTTCATCGCGTCTGTGAGCTGTATGAAAAACGCAATCAACCATCTGGATTTTATGCTGGCGTGGCGTCTGCGTTATCAGTGAAGAAGGCGCCGATCCGTCGGTTGAGTCACCCTCCGTTCATCCAGTGCTGTGGGGTTCCCTCGCTGCCGCGCGTAACTGCGGTAGTTGCCTGCAGTAGATCAGTCGTCGCAAACATCAGCTGCGGCCATTTGCGATCTTTGAAGCTGTCCTGCACCGCTTGCCACCAACGCGAGGTTAAGATAATAGGCGGGCTGGAGCAGTCATAGCGTGTTGTCCCACCATGGGCCTTTTTAACTTCCTGTTCTCGTGGATGTGAGTCGCCTGAGCGCCACAATGCGCGTGTCCACATCAGTCCATGGGCCCGATCCCTCGCTAGTCTGTAACTAACAAGTGCTGGCGTACTCTTTGTGCAGGTGCCGAAGGGTGAGCCAATGATACATACTCAAATGGTTGGCCTCGGCGTACGCTGGTCGATTGCTGGCTATTTCATCATCTCGTGCATCTAGGATGCTCATGGATATGGTTCTCGGCCCTAGACCAGTAGTTGAACGTTGGCAGTGTGACATTTGCACTTGCCAACCCTTGCTCTGTCTAACTTTCTGAAATTCAGCAACTAGTGAGGTTGAGCAAAAGGCAGTGCTGCTCATCGTTTGGTTACACAGGATCCCTGTAGGTCCTTGTGAAACTCACTGACCTGGCAGTGCCATGCAGCTCGGCTGTTCTGAGGCACACGCTAACAAGCCTAATCAACAACCGTCTGCTGTCCATTGGCATCTGTATTTCAGGTGTTCAACAAGGTTGATTACAACAAGAATGGTGTGATTGAGCCCCTTGAGGTTGAAGTGGCAGTGCTCAACTTGTATAACATTGTCAACAAGCGCTTGCCAGGCTGGCAGGACCCTCCAACTAGGGATGAGATCCAGGTATGCTGCTGCAGCCGTGTGCAGCAGAAGTACATGCAGCAAATCAGGCATGTGCTGGGGCTGACTGTACTGGCAGATGCAGTAAGGCATGGGTCATGCGCGGCAGTTTCCTGAAGAGCCTGTAGACACTGCAAGTGGCGAGCCATATTGATGCGACAGTTGCTGTTGCAAAGCATCCTCCTTTTGACACACAGCAGTAAAACTCTTTGGCAGTCAGCAGCTGCAACAAGTACAAGGTTTGGCACCTCAGGTGAGGTAATATATTACGCTGCATAGCTGGGTGAGGTCTGCCGGTGCCTTGATGCCCGACAACTGTAGTCAAGCAGTGGAGCTATCTATGCATGCAGGCGGCTCTGAGAGCTTTTGACGATGACCACAATGGCAGTCTGGACCAAGGGGAGTTTGAGCTGTTTGCAAAAAGTCTCATGAAATCTGGTGAGAAAGCTGCGTGCGCATCAGTAGTGGCTTCTTTGCGCGCATCGATTTTGCTGATGACAATGGCCTGAGTGCCAGATGAGCAACCAACTGCCAGCTATGTAAGGGGCACTCTGGGCATCTTGAACTAGGCTTCGCACTTGTCAACCTGGTGGAACGATCTCAAATAGGCAGCGTACTGTTGGCCAAGCTTTGCCAAGGAAGCCCTGACACTGACATTTGTCTCAGTGCATTTGTTGTTTTGTCAGCCCTGCACACCCTTTGTATGCAGCAGTGCAGTCATTTTACGCTCTTACCCCCTTTGCTTGCTGACTACCTACATGATAACAGTGACCTGCGATATTCGCCTGCGCAACTGATGCTCATGTGATCTGCAGGCCCTGATGTCTTCTTCGCTCGCGTTGGCAAAGATGCAGTGGTGAAAACAGCTCTGTTGCCTGCAGTGACAGTTGGCGTAAAGAATGCTGGCGGGCAAGTGCCTGGCCTGGAGCGTATCAGGGACATACCACTGGCAGTGCTGGCACCTGCACTTGGTGTGGCATTCAGTGCAGTCAGGGCGCTCATACCCTACTGAACCAGTGCACCTGTACAGCATAACACTGTAGCACCAAAACGGTGTGGCATACGTACACACATAACAGACAGCTTAAGGAGAAGTAACGTGCCAATCAGACAGAAAGTGATACTGCTTGGCAGGCAGCAGTGATGGCACAGAGGCTGCTGCTGTGCTTGTTACTTGTTCGATCTGCGGCAGATTTTGCCAACTTGAAGACATGCTGAGCACTGTGGCATACTCAGAGTCCATCCCTGGGTAAGCACGGGCATACCTCTTACATGGTGTTGTCTGCTCAAGCCTTTTGATTGATCTTGGACTGGAACCACAACACACTTTAGCCACACACAATAACTGCTCTAGATCAAGAGAGAGTGATTTTAATCTTAAAGCATGATGCAGCCTGTACCCCAATCGCCTGTTGTGTAGCCTATAGCCAGCAAATGGTGTCATTCCTTGCAACCATTGTAGCTGAGTGACAGCTGTATGCACAATGTGCCATTGCAAAGAATGGAAAGGTCATCATGACCGTGACATCCTGCAGATCATGTCATCATGAAGTCCAGATGTCTCCGGGAAGGAAGAAAGGAAGGTTACCCCCTCCGGCCGCCAGGCCCTTGGGAAATATACATGGTAAATACATGATATGGCAGCCAGGACAGCCCATGCAGGCACACAGGGTGGCGCCCCCAACGCATGTCAGCGCATGTGCCATAGCATTCCCACCGTCGAAGCAGTGCTGCATGGCTAAATTCCTTTCACATGGTGGCTCAGCCACACTGGCACTGCCAGCGACAACTTGTTCGAGACAACTAGAGTCTAGACTGCCAATCTAGATGGCATGATGCCATGAAATCACCAGATCAGAAATGTGTCTGTTGTTGTGTGTCTACCGTATGAGTAGAAGAAATTGAGAGCCATGCAGCAAGTTGAGGTGCTATGACAAATGCGCTGACATGCGTTGGGGGGCGCCACCCTGGTATGATGCTTGTGCCTGCCTTGGCTGCCCTTGCTGCCCACCAGCTGCCACCGACGTCCTGCACCAAGTATTACCTGTAAAAAGGAGGAGAAAACGGGTCAGCACCACAGGGTTGCGTGGGGGTGGCAGCCCCAGGGTGCTGACTGGGCGTCCAGAGATAAGAAGCACCACCGCATCATTGGTAACACGTCAGTCCTGCAGAAACAAAGTGCAGCTGTAGACACAACACCTTGTGTAGCAGTGTAATGACAGGGATAGGCAATATCATGCAACCATGCAAATGATGCACATGACAAAGGCGATCAACAGCAAAGGTACTGGCCAGGCACCCATGCTGCGGGTCAATTAGTGGCAAGCAGTATAGGGTTTCCACCCGTAAGGAGCCAACTGATGGCTCATGGGGGCACACCAAATAGAAACGAAAACCAGACTCAATCCGGCTGAATATCTGCAAGTACAACTTGCAGAAGATCACCAGACTCAACCTCCAACTCGCACTCAGAAAGATTATGCAAAACATGCATAGGTGTATATTGGATTGCAACGCAACAACCAGCACAAATGAACAAATAATTTGTTAAATGCAGAATTTCCTGTTTAATGCAGCCACAAGACACTTATCTTGACCCATGAAACGTGCCATATGAGGAGGTTACAGTTGCTCGCTTTATCTGGCCTTCAAGCCTGGTCAACTCACTCAGTTGGTTGACTAGTTGCGGGTGGTGTGCTGAATGTGCAGGCTGTCAACGGCAAGGCGGGCAAACAGTGGTCGTTGATGGCAAAGAAATGAAGAAGACATGCAGCGAGTTGAACGGCTTTGGTAAACTCAGATAATGTAATCATGCCTGACACCCCTAACATTGACAGATAATAGATGTCTGTTACTAGTACATACGGCAGTATCCTGTACAGTTATACATGACAAATATATGAAATGGACACAATTGTGTTCCCCAATAATTGGATAGGCAATGCAGTCTACAACAGGTTGTGACAAAGTTTGGAGTAATAGTAAGCAGTTGCTGCTGATTTGGGGGGGGGGGGGAGGTGTTGAAAAGGAAGAAAAGAAAAGAAAAAAAGGGGAGCAACAGATAACGACACAGACCCGGGAACCCAAGTGGACAGCAGGACGGCACACCAATTGCAAGCATACCCAGCAACAACACGGAACAGCAGCAGGCACACCATATCACAACATAGCCCACAAGATAACATGAAGTGCATCATACCTTGCACACAATTTCTGCACCAGTTGCACAAGTAATGGCTGAGCTGCGAAGGGCGCTGCACAACGCAGTGATGTGCTGAGCAGCTGGAGCAATGCTTCTACATCATCCATGCCTAGCACACAGTGGCTGCATCCAGATGCATTTGGCTGAGCTGCAGAAGGGCTGTACATTGCATTGAAGTGGCGTTTTGCTGCAGCAATGCTGCTACAAGAACCATGGCTGAAAACAACACAAGAGATAGCAGCAGATGTTGAGAACAGTACAGCGGAACAAGACAATGTGTTGTGACACTAGATCCTGTAGAGACATTAGGTGTAAGCATCAACAATCTGCCAGTATGATGTAGAGCAAAACCGCTGGCACCCAATAGCAGGATTGTAAGGGACCTGCTGCTGCGGTTGAGTTTTTTTCAGATCACCCTCGCGTAGTGTTACACGCAGGGGTTTACCTCATCCCATGTAGCTACAGCTAAGCCTTGCCGGTAAATGTCATGTGCTTTTAGTTTCTACTTGTAAAAGGAGAAATTCGGATCACCCCTGACATCTGCTATACTACAGAGGATCTAAGGGTGAGCCTGAATCATGCAACATTCAAACCTGGGCCAGTGCATGATCAGCTGCAGCCTGCAGCTTGCTTATTGATAATGTCATTGCTGCATCGTCAGAATAGTATTCTCACGTGCTTGCAAAGAAATGCGTTGGTTAATGCCAGCATCAGCCCAACCAATCAAGTGGTCAGCTGTAACAGCACCACTGTGGCCGAGCTTGGCTGATAGCCGACACTCAGCAGCAATATAGCGCATTGCGTGTGATGTAATGTATGCTGCTGGTCATTCCTCGATACGATGTGTTATGTTGAGCGAACGGTTGCTGCAACTCATGCTGAGATCTGTCATCAGCACAGACAAATCGTCTGAGACTATGCTCACATATGGGGAACACCTCACCAGCAAATGGCCACATCAGGACAGACAATAGCAATTGAACTACTTTACTCAGTATTTCTGAATCCAGCAGGCACCATTCAATGCGTTCTGCGATGACTGCGGTGGTGTTCTGTTAAACCGAATGTCGCCAACAGACTGTTGGAACTGAACGATGACATGATGTCGAATATCTCACATTCTGTTAATACTATCATTCAGCGTATCATGTTTGTTGTCTTGCATTGTGTTGACAGTGATAGCGCTCTTCGGTGGGCGTGCAAGAAACCACTCTCGCGCATTTGCCGTCATCGCAACCGTCCTTCTAATTGCAAGTTGCAAACTTGATTATGGCGATCATATCCGTGTGAGGGTTGGCCCTTGGGTGCTCAACAGCAAGGCAAGCAGTTGCTATTGCTAAGGGACAGAAGGGCCATCTGCCCGTCAAGCCATGAGATCAACTCAGGCAAAACGATTCTGGTGTTGTGGGCAGGTGAACCTTCTGTGTGCGCTGGCATGGTGTCATGCTTCAAATGTCTTCCCAACCAGGCTGTGCTGTGCAGGCGCAGTTCAGGCAAACAGATGCCTCAGATGTTTTTGGAAAGACGAATGGTGGGGAATTTGTCCAGGAGATCTTTGTCCGTGCGACCGGCAGCGATGGTGGCAAGACACCGTCACCGACCATCACTAGGACTCCCAGCATTGCGAGTGACAACGACAGTACAGAGTGGTTCGATTGTCTTGAGGATTTTCAAGAAGACAGTAATGGTAGCATCCCAGCAAAGCCAGCGAACAGTTCATTGCAGACAGGGTTGGAACAGGCAGTTGCTGCATTGCCACCTAAGCTTGCTACCATAGTAAAAAAGTATAAACAGGTGAGACATCTTCCATTTGACTTCATTAGCCCACCTGAGGACATCTTTTTTGTGAGATGACAATGCGCACCGGCACAGCACCCTAGCATGAATGTTGCTATCTGACTTGCATGCACAGCAGGAAATCTTTGTGCTGTTTTGATAGTCCTTGTGAATCGTTGCAGGGCTGCTGCATGGGTTGCAAGCCCACTGTTGCACTGATAAATTACATGGAGAAGGCGGGTATGGACCTGGAGCAGTTGCGTTGTCAACTGGCTGGTGTTCTGGCAGCAGAGACACCAGCTGACGACCTGCCTGTACCTACGTCAAGGATGACCCCAGCAGAACGCACGCTATTGCTTCAGAGCGCTGCACCTGTGTCTGGACGGACCTGCAACAGCAGTAACGTGCACTCTGCACAGCAGCAACAACACCGTGCTACCCCCAGCATTGCTCGCCTGTTGGACAATGTTAGCCTGGTGAATGCCACTCTGTCTGGCATGGCCCGCGAGGAGGGGTTTAAGCAGGTCACCTGGGGCAAGCTGGAGCTGTGGTATGTGCATGACCAAGTCCACCACAGGCAGATCATCAAAGCAAGGACGGTGCTTGACGAACCAGTTGTGGTGAGCTACAGCTGCATGACACAGCAAAGCGCCTTGGGGTTGTGCCTCGGCAATGGCACTCAGCAGCAGTTGTGACGTTGGCAGGTTCAGAGGGTATGCACTGACCATATGCATGTATGCTGGATGATGCTGGCATGAATCCTCAATCTTGCTTTTGTGTATCAAGGCGCCTAAGCAGTTCTGTTTTGCTATCACAGAATACAACATGCCTGGCACGGGAGTTGGACCTTGTCACCAGTTGGAACCCTGCAATCTCAGACGCGCAGGAGCTGGCCAGTTACAGCCCAAGCGAAGTGCTGGTAAGCGCAGGCCAGCCTGTTCAGCAATAGCTGCTCTTGTGGCACCACTGCAACCTGCACAGGCTGCTTACTGGCACGTTGCTGTTTATCAAGCACACTCCAGCCCTCGAGGAGCTTGGATCTGCATGGCTAGTTGCTGAAGTAGGTCTTAAGGCAATGCAGTAAGGAGTGGCAGCACTGTGATAGCTGGCCAATCTGCTTTCAGCAGTGCCGTCACTGCTTCATTCACTGCTCCTGCTTGTGTCCCCTGCCTGCAGCTGTACATGCTTTGCTGGGCACCGTGGCCCCTGCCTGGTCCTGAGATTGTCAACTATGGCATGGGTGTGGACCTGCTAGATACCAAGGCTGGCTGTGTCCTGATTGCCACCAAGGGACAGGCAGATCTTCCCGTGAGTGGATGCAACCTGCACAACAGAGATATGCACGAGAGCTGTCACTCTCCTCGTGCTTTAAGCCACTCTTTGGCAATACAGCAGCGCTAAGTGTCTGGTTTATAGCTTGTGCCATCAGCACAAAACAAAGGCTTTTGCTGGTATCGATGCATGTGTGCAGCAGACTTCCATTCTCCTTGCTGCTCTTGGTTGCTGCACAGGAAAGTGTAACGCTGCCAGCCACTCAGCGTGCTGTGCGCATCATCATGGATGCTGGTGGCTTCAAGTTTGTCCCGCTTGCGCCTGATCCTGCTGCACCTGATGTACCCCGCATGGAGGTCACCGTTCTGGTGTCGATTGATGCCAAGCGCTTTGTGTTGCCTGGAGCCATCATCAGCTTTGTGCTCAAGGTGTTTGCACCTCTGGTGTACAAGTCTGTGGTGAAGGTGCTGGCAAAGCTGTTCCACCCAGAGGCACAGAAGGACCCACAGGCTGGTGGTGGCAATGCGAGCAGTCACAGTGCACTCCTGGACAGATTGCACTGCAGGCAAGAGTATGCTGCTATAGATGAGCATGTCAAGGCCTGGATGCAGCGCCAACAGCAGCAGGAGCACAAGCAGTGAGCACAATTTTGCGGGAATGGTTTTGTTACAGGTCTGGTGCAGCTGGCTTGACTGCATGAAGGCAGGGACATGCACCAGATCCCACCGCCCCAGTCATTCTCAGCATGTATGCTAGGAGTGCTTGTGTGGTAAATGTATAGGTTTGAGCACCACTTTAGTGCTTTCAGCTACAGAAGACAGATTGTGCTACCAGCTGAGTTGTACATGTATCTTGTCAAACCCTGCAGAAGCATGGGTATATGCAGGCCTGCCCAGGTACACCCGCCACTTTTAAAATATTGTCACATATTTGTATGTGTCGTTGTTTGCTGCTCCTGTGATAGGCATTGCCAGTAGAGTTGGCTTGAGGCAATGTAGCGATGCACACTCGTTACAGCCCAAGAACACTCTTGATTGTCACAGTCAGTGCTCCAGCAGTTTGTGTGCAGCTGTTTTTTCCTTGTGGAAGCAAAGGCATCCATTCAGATCTGTAGATGCTCCACACAGAGGTGCATACGTATTTATGCATTCCTGTGTTGTACTGCTTTGTGTGTGAGCAGGTAAAGGCCACTGATGGAATGTAACTGTCAGCAACCTTCAAATGTATTGACCAGCTGCAGCACTGAGCAGGTGTTGCTGATTCCTCAATGTTGTGCGGGCCCTGAGCACATCAGAGAAGAATAATCACAGACACTGGTCCAGATACATGGTGTACTTCTGTGGTCGTCTGGCTTATTCATCCACTTTTGTGCACAGTGATGTGCAGTTTTGCTGGGTGTCACTGCTCCTGTGTTGCCTTTGGCCACCTTCACCCTGTGCAATATTTTTGTCAACTGCCTCCAGTACTGCTCGCTTCTGTTGCTGCTTAACATTTGTCGCAGTTCGTGTTGTCACAAGCTAGCATAGCTGCGGCATGATGTTGTGTGTTCAGAACGACTATGTGTTCTAAGTAGTAGTAAAGCACCAGAGCCGTTGACAGCTGTAAGACTTGCGTTATAGGTTGCAACAGCATGATGTGATTTTTTTGTATGGATGTGCAACAATCGTCTAGCAAGATGAGTCCTTGCATGTCTTGCGTTGCTGCATATGAGGATTAGTAGATAGATATGTACATGTACATGTACTAGTCATCTGGTCGATATGTTGGACTTGAGGGTGCTCATATTCTCTGTGAGGGGTCCAATACACTGACCGGATAAATCGTCTATCCCGTTACTACAGCCATACGAGTGTTGATGATTGGCCTGCTGTTCCTCATGTCATGGTGACGCACTGGCTGTTGCTGGCCAGTTACACCCGGAATGCCAGTCCTATTGTATGACAATAGCAACGGCCTAGCAATTGTGTAATACATTCAGGCTGGAAGAACCTGAAAATGACAACTTTGCGTGATACATGTTGGTTGGCAACCCTGAGTGGCATGGGCCAGGCATGCTGCTGGTTGGTAGCGGAGTTGTTTGTGCGCAGGCCTCATAGGTGGAGAGCACATGTTGAAGTCCGGGTATGCATGTAATGTGCTATTCGTGATGCGTGTACTGACCTGGTATACGTCCCTGTTTGTATTCCCTAGGTGGGTGAGGAATATGACCAAAAATACAGTGATGTGTTTGTGGGTAATTTTCCCCTGATCTGGGCGAATATGCCTGTAATAACAGGAACATAGTAGTTGCTTGTTGCAACGGACTTGAGTAGTGTGAGCTGTTGTTGATGCAGCTTCCTTGGTGCATGCCCTCACACGCTATGACTGAACAACACCTTTAGGCCTGTTGGTTGGCGCGGCAGGGTTCTGTACTGGTCGGATGCATGCATTGGTGGGGTGGCCCACCCATGAAGTATATAAAGGGGGTGTGGTGAGTTCAAGTCCCCTGCTGTTTTGTCCCAGGCGTTGGCCACCTCCAAATGGATGCGTATCTTTCCTCTTGATATGCCAGAGACGCTGTCCCGCCTGTGTGCTGATGACGACCACTCCTTGTTCAAATAAAGAGTATGAGCGGGTGTGGTATTTACTGCTGTAGTGGCTGCAGGCACTTGCTTCTGCAGTCTTCGGGTAGGAGCAGCTTGTGGATGATATCCCCTGCCATGTTGAAGTACATTGCTGCATGATGCATAATCTGCAAGCTGTGCTGTCACAAGCATGCGCAGTCATGTGATGCAGCTGTGATCACTTGCCGATCATCTATTTTGTGCTTGGCCAGCAGGTCTTTTCAATGGACCTTTTCAAGCAATAAACAAGTCTTAGCAGCAAGTTTCTGCACCTCGTGTTCATGCAACCAAGTCGCTACCAAGCATGATCATAAAAAGTCTACCTTGTTAAGAATGTTGAAGCATTATCTGCGCATCTACCCCAACACATTTGGTGACTTTTCGGCCTATGCTTGCTGAATGAGGTCACTGGTATCTACGAATGCTTGTGTTCAATGGTGGACCCGATAACAGTCCCAGGGGAGCAGGTGTGGGCTGCTGGGAAGTTGGATGAGTTACTGGCATATGCATCGGCTGCTACCCGCTGCCTGCTGCTTTACTTGCACATACTACTGGCGGCTGCCACCTCAGTGAGGTTCTGTCTGTGTGGACACGAATGGCTTTAGGGGTTGCGGAGTGATGGCCCTTGCAAGGGACGGTTTCCCAATTACTAATTGCCTAGTAGGAAACCGTCTGTACGTTTGTCTGCACAGCGCTGTCTAGTGCCTTTGGCACTGACGGTTGTATTCTCGACTGTACTGAATTGTGCCGAATTATGTACGAATGTCCACTGCTATACAGCATGCCATCACCAGCCCACCCTCATAGGCGCTTCTAACGGCTTACATCATGCGACTCTGGGCGAATGAACACCCCAGCTGGGCTGCAGTCACCAGCAGGCGATCAAACAAACTCAAGTGAGGTCGCTTGATGTATGTTTACTTCTGTCTAGTAGTGGAAGTAGTAGTAATTACCCTTTCCGGCCGAGCGGCCCTTGGGACAAAAACCAGGATCTTGGCGGCTTAGCCAACCAGCACACCAAAGATTGGATCTCCTCAGGGTGGGTTGCCTTGTAGGCAGAAGCCACTCTGTGGCTGGGTAATCAACAAATAGCAACCAGGCGACAAACATTGAACACGTCAACAACTTACTTCTGTCTAAATGAATCTGACACCAGGCATCACAGACCATTGACTGGAGAATAAGATCTTGTGATCAAAACCATGCCTGAGGCATGATGTCTGCGCTCAGCACATTTTGCATTAATTTACTTGCATTCTATCAGAAATGCCTTAGTTCTAACCCGAATTTGAAGGCCTGCAGTCGGATCATGTCTCAAGCGAGGTTTGCAGGGCGAGCAAGAGTCAAGGGGGGGGGGGGTGCCGATCCTATCACTGGTAGATGTTCTCAACCTCATGACCATGTTAGACTATACGATGTTCCAATATAAGATGTGCTGATGCTCCAGTTGGTTTTGCCAGTTGATTTACATGAAGGAGTTTGGCAGCAGTGATTAGCGAAGCCTAGTATATAGCGGTCCACTGGCAAGACCACGGCAAGGGCAACATGCTGCAGCTTTAGGGTTTAGGGTTTTAGGTGTGTTACTTTGCATGCATGCTGACGATGCAGGAGGATGGAGTCACCACTAGCAGGACTCTACATTTTGGCTAACATCTGGAGCAGTGGACTGCGATCAAGCGCTTCCAAGTAAGTGAGATTAATATTGTACATTCTCAATTCAACTTCAAAGACCATCCGTGTGGTTGCAGTTGCACCCATATGATCATGCCAGGCCCCCTCTGATCAACAAAGCCAGTACCTTGCTACTGCTGCCACTGGCCATGATGGCACTGGCCATGACGGCATCCGATGCTACTACGAGTACAAGTTACCTCAAGGGTTTTCACGCGTAAGGAGCCGGCTGATGGCTCATGGGGGCACATACATCACTATAAGGGAGAGTGTGGGCGGCCGGGGCTGTTTTGGAGGTTAGCCACGTGAAGCACATTTGTTAGAAGATTTTATGCTTTTTTTACCTTATCTATCAAGACACAACATATCATCCCCAGCTGAATGAACTGCTCATCAATCATATATACGATATGCATATGCTGGCAGCAGTGCTGCACTATTCACTAGCATTCAGGGTGGAG
The DNA here is from genome assembly GCA_018290735.1 of Coelastrella sp. MACC-549. Lineage (NCBI taxonomy): Eukaryota > Viridiplantae > Chlorophyta > Chlorophyceae > Sphaeropleales > Scenedesmaceae > Coelastrella > Coelastrella sp. MACC-549. The sequence goes on along the minus strand of JABEVS010000196.1, from coordinate 47,692 downwards.
TACTCCCTGAAGGCACTTGCTGCACAGACCATATTCAATCCGGCAGAATGTCTGCAGGTTGAACCTGCAGACTCTTATCCGACTCAATCTCAAGCGCAACTGTATAACACTCAGATGCAAAATGACAGAAATACCGTAGAAGGCATACCACAAGCAATTAACAACCAACACTGTGTGGCAGCAGTTTACCAACAAGAAACAACCCGCATCAATGAACAATCAACCTGCACACAGATACCGTATGCGCGGTGCATCAGAAATTCCGTGGCCCCACAAGATACCGTATCATCGGATGCGAATAGAAGCATTGCAAGCCTCTGTGCTGACATGCTTATATGCACACACAGCACATATCATCAAGCATGGTCGGCGCAAGCACTGTGGATACGGTGCCGCACACCAACTCTAAACAGGTTCAAATGCGTGGCTGCCAGCTGATTTTGAGGCAGCTGCTTCCGGCGGTTGCAGTGCACACAGAGCCTTTAACGTGCCAAGTCATAGGAACATGGCATGCAGAGGGCTTCCACTGCAAGGGAGAGGTCATCACCTTCCATCAGGACCACTCCCACTTTGAGCTTTCTGGCATGGCATGGCATGCCATTCTTGAATCCATGGACATCACTGATTAGTTACAACCCAGTACGCTTGGCACCACTTCACGTGTGACAACCCATTGAGCATTCTGTCATTGCCCTCTTCTCTGGTCATAAGCCGGCAGGAATTTCATCTGAAAGGTGATCGCAGCGGAAATCCTCCGCCCCCTTAGTCTAACATCATGTTGAGGAACGTTGTTAACAGCTGTACAGTGCGCTGTACTCAGGCACGTACCTGTCATGAGATGCTCTTGCAAGAGTATCTGCTCTCCGTGGTCATTACGAGCCTATAGTCCATCTAGCTAGCTAGCGCAAATTTCAAATAAAGCGCCCCTTGTCATTTATTTACTACTATCTGAAAATAACCGAGCATCCTTGCTGAGAGCCCGCTTTACAGCACCGGTACCGGTGCCGGTGTGTCCAACGTTAACGTTAACAGGGGGCGCGCGATTGCGAGAAGCGCTGCCCGTCATTCCGTAGGCAATAGCAAATAAATGGGTCCCAACAGAGCGTCTACATGTAGAACAAGGTTTTGAATAATTCATCTGACAGTCAGTGGGTGCGGCAACCTCGATCACGCGAGCTCGCGAGCCTTGCTCAATCTTGCAGCCTCGGTCAGTTCAGGCCTGAGTGGTAGTAGATGGGAGCCATCTGAACGTCAATAGATGGGAGCCATCTTCTTCAGTCTCTTCTTCCAATTTCCGATGCCGCAGGTCACGCCAGCCGTAAACCGCTCCCGCGGGATGCATCATATGATGGGGTGAGATGTCGGTAGCTGCATCACCGCGTACAGCTGTAACGAGTCGAGCAGGTACGGTCCTTGCTGTCACAGGCTATTACAGTTCAACAAATACAACCCACCTTCTTGCCTTGAGTCCGACACCGTCCGAGACCTGTCAGTCTATCGCTCGGCATCCGGCTGCAGCAGACGTAGGCAGAGTTCGTCCAGCACATAACGCCGTTGCGGCACTGCTCACCTCGCGAGATGCATAGGATGCCAGGCGTTTTTGTGGCACTACAGCTACTGCTGTTGTGCAGCATGCACAGCTTGATCCTGGGTCGAACGTTACGTGCTGCAGCAATAGCAGAAGACCATACCAGTGTGCAAGCAGCTGTGTCAGGTAAACCAGATACGTGTCTGTAGCTAGAGCTGCTCCATGCATTGAACGCCATCATCTGTGGCTCCATATGGGTATGAAAAGATACATGTGTTTATATGTCGTCCTGGCTTTTCCTGGCGCACAGGAAGATGGCTGTTACAAGGCTCAACAACTGGCAGCCCAGGTGACCTGATCAGGTCATTAGGAAGAGCATGAACATACCATATCTCAGCATAACCGCCTGGTAGCTGTGGCCGCCCTTCACACTCACACAAAGTATGTGATTCTGCCAAAGCCAGTATACCAATCCAATTACCGTAGAAACATGCCAGTGGTCACCATGATCAGAGTCTGTCAGACTCATAATTGTCACCTTGAAGTGATAAATATGCTGCATCTTATCTTGCTGATCATTCCAACAGAAACCACCATCACCAGTCCACCGTCAGCAAGCACTGAAACCACTGCACCAGCACCAGGCTCTACTGCGCCAACCCTATTGCCAGCACCCAGTGAGGCCGGCACGTCACCAGCACCCAGTGAGGCCGGCACGTCACCAGCACCCAGTGAGGCCGGCACGTCACCAGCACCCAGTGAGGCCGGCGCGTCACCAGCACCCAGTGAGGCCGGCGCGTCACCAGCACCCAGTGAGGCCGGCGCGTCACCGGCTCCTGCGGTAGCATCACCTACTCCCAGTGAGAGCCCTGGTGTGGTCACCACCATGGCCCCCAGCCCAAGTCCCTTGCCATCTCCTTCTGCTGCTCCGGTAGAGACCACACCCGGTGCCTACGGTGGCACTTCCAGCCCATCCCCCTCCCCTCAGGTGACCACACCAGCACCTGCTGAGGTGTCACCGTCACCTTCACCATCACCATCTCCATCTGCGTCACCGTCACCGTCACCGTCACCGTCACCCAGCTCAACTGGTGGCTACGGCACCAGCCCTGCTGTGGGAGGTTACGGTGGCAGCCCAGCACCACCTGCCTCGCCAGCACCAGCAGCAGGTGAGCATGCAGCCACTGTGCAGTGTGAGGCTGTGTTGCATTGACAAGCAGAGCCGTGGTGATAGAGGTTGCATTTCTTTCAGTTTCTGTTTGCAATGCACAAAAGCGCACAGTTAAGTATTTGTTTGCAGTGGCCAGCAGCATGTTCAAAGGGTCATTTTTCATTGTCATACTTGTCGAACATCTGATGCTGCGGTCGTGATTCAAAGACAGCTGCTCGTATCCAACAGTGACAGAGCCGTTTTGGATACGAGTTCCTACAAAATGACATCTAAGTGTCTCTGACAGTGTGACACTGTCATCGTACGACAATGCTGCCGGGCAGTGTCATTATGTGATGCAGATTACAAACTTTCTAAACATATGAGAAGACTGCTGCTCGGATCATGTGGGGTATATGCCACAGCCTATAGGCTATAGCTATGTAAGCTGCTGCTGCCGGGTGCCGGCTGCCGGGCCACACTGCCAGTGTGCCACAGTCGGTAACTTAACAGTGATAACTTATCCAATAACAGACGGTCTCCAGACCTGCAGACGTGTAACTAAACTCGCTGGATCAGTTGGCCTCTGACTAGTAGTGTATAGCATGTAGAAACCATGTCGATGGAAGATGCAAGATGTTGACACCTTTGCTGTGGTAGTGACTGCATCAGTGGTGTATCACACACCAGGCTGGTGCGTACGTGGTAATTGATGAGAAGCAGAAACCTATGCAAGCAGTGCTATATTGCTCCAAGCCTATGTGGGTTACTGAGTTGTTTGAGACATGATATACCTTACCGACATTATGAGCAGGTGTCTGTGAACAGACACAAATTTTGCGAATAATTTGATAGATGTGCACGTAACGGCTCTGATCTCACATGTCAGGCTGTCGAGTCAACCATTGCTGAGGGCTTGAGCTGATCCAATAACTGGGCAGCTGGTCCAATAGTGCCACACTGAGTAGCTGCTGTGGCAGTGTGCCAAATTCTACTGTGTGACTGCTTGACCGTACAGTTGGTGTAGGCTAAGCCTGGTGTGCTGATTGCTGTGCTGGTCTGCTGAACTGCCAATCATTGGCTGGCAGCACTATCGTCAGACAGAGTCTGTATACATTTTACCAGATTTGCCCTTCCTGCCCTCTGTTTGGTGCATGCAGTCCTACCATCTTCTCCAATCCCAAGTGTTGAAGCTCAGCCACAGACCCTTAATGCCCTTCAGGCAGCAGATGCCACTGCTGCTGCCTCAGCCATTGTGCAATCAACAAGCACTGGTTCAGCTGCTGCTGCTGGTGCTGCCCTGGCAGAGGCGTCAGCTAGTGGCAACACTCAGGCGGTTGCTCAGGCAACCGCTGCAGCAGCAGCAAAGGATGTCAGCAGCACTGCCACTGTGCTTGCCGCTGCTTCAGCACAGGCTTATGCCAGGGGAGCTGCTGATGCCTTTGCAACATCTACTGCTAAAGCATTTGCTGCTGCTGAAAGCCAAGGAACAGCACAGGCTCTGACTCAAGCATTCGCACAGGTTAGTCACAATGGCCAAGGAGTGGGGTGCCACTGAGCGAGTCCTGGGGCAATCAAGGAGTGCCCTGGACTGGGTGCTGCAGTGTCATGGGCCAACACAAGCCTTGTATTTGTGACAAGTAGCCAGGGCTCCTCTCAGTACATACTAAGCGCTTCAGGCGATGTGATGGCATCACCTGGCTCATCAGTACTGCTGGCTCGTGGTCCATGACAGTGGATGATGTAATGATGCCTTGTAAACAACCAATGCTGGTAGCACAACAGTTGCTGCTGACTTACATCACCTGTAGTAAGTGAGTCTGTTGGGTTTCTGCTGAGCGTTTGTTCTTCGCTCAACCCAAATTGTTCCTGTCCTGGCAGGCTACCGCTCAAGCTGCTACCACCAACCCCATAGCCACCAGTGAGGTGCTGGCCCAGTCCTTTGTTGCTGCTGTGGGAGCAGGTGTGACCGCAAGCTACGCCAGTGCTGTGTCTGCTGCCTTCAGCACTGCTCAGTCTCAGGGTGCACAGGCCACTCAGGCCCTCACCAACACAGTGGCAGTGGCGTCAACAAAGGCAGCAGCACAGGATGTCAATGCTGCAGCGCAGGCACTGGCAGCCACAGCAACACAGTCAGTCAGTCAGGGAACAGCAAGCAGCTTTGCAGCATCACAGGTGAGTTGTCTTGGCCAGGCGATCCACCACAGGTGCATGGGGCGTGCAGTGACTGCTACTGCACTGATGACCATGTAATAAAATCAATGCATTGGCACAATCAGTCAGTGATGTCACCCAGTGCGGATGTTCTCTCACTTCTCTTCAACTAGTAAATGTTGCCAACATATATGGCATCCAATGCGACAGTGCAACAACCACCGTGATTGGTGCACAAAAATCGGGGTTTTGTTATCATGAGTAATGCGCATACAGCATGCTGGCAGCTATAATTTTGGCCAGCCATGCCATGGCTCGGCATCCACCACATTTACAACACTATCAGCACACTGTGAGCTGGGCTGCTGTCTGCCTCTGCCTGTGCAGGCCCAGGCCTTTGCAGCAGCCACAGTGCAGAAGAATGTAGAGTCGTATGCACGAGCAGTTGCCTCAGCGATCCAGCAGGGTGGTGGTTCTGCCACTCAGACGTACAGCCAAGCCATGGCTCAAGCCATTGCTGAGGGAGGCAATGCTGCGTCTGGCCTGGCGACTGCCACGGCTGTGGTGTTCTGTGAGGGCGGCGCAAGCGCTGAGGCGTATGCAGAGGCACTGTCCCAGGCAATCAGTCAGGACCCTAAAACAGGTGAAGCCACATAGCAACAGATGATATAGAAGCCATGCCTGACGGTCCGCATGGCAGATGCTGTACATGCAGCGTATATGCTTGACAGGCTTGTCAGATCACCTAGTCCCGGAATGACATTGAATTGCCCTGGCGTGGGGTAGAGCACTTGCCTCACATGTTGAGGTCAGGGGTTTGAACACCGCACTCAATGCCGGAATCAGATTCTGCTGTTGATATTTGTGGGTGGTCTTGACCGCCGACATTAAATGAATAAAGACTGGATACAACAATAAATGATTACAAAGCCCCATGAGCAATTCGCTAGCTCGCTGGTCTAAGACCGGGGAGGGTGCTAGTCTCTCAGGTGTAGTTTAGAGTATGATGTTGTGCTGTATTGTAGTCAAGGCTGTGACGGCTTGACATGCATGGCACGCATACAAGGCTGGTCTATTGCCTGATGACTAGCACTGCTGTAGTACAGCCATCATATGAATTCATCACGGCGTGTCAATGCACATGCCAAGAGATACACTAGCCTAGTGACACACCAGGCTGGTATATTTTCTTGGCTAGGAATGCCATTCCCGCTGTCAACCAACCAGACCTGATTCCCTCTTGACAATGTTGAGCCTCCGTCTCAATGTCTTTGAACACAGGCTGCACAGTGCTCACAGAGGCCAAATCCACTGCCTACGCCCGTTGTGGACCCACCGGTGCCTTCGCCTCATCAAGCAGCACCGTCACACAGGTGAGCGGGATCCATCACTGGCGTGGCACAGGGGTGCATGTATCATAGAATGGTACCAGTGGGAGGGTGGCTGTGGTCATGACATGATAACCTGCCATGCCATAGTATGGCTTGCCACTGTGCAGCCATGACAACCCTGCACAAGCATCATGCCATGATGGTGGCTGTTGCCATAATATAGCATGCGCCTCAGACAAGCCCAACTTGGGTCTGGGACTCGGCCGTGGCAGAAACGTATGCTCCGCTGGCAGTGGCCCACTGACATGTGCATCATGGCATCTACAGCACACTGTGGAGGTTGTGACAACCTCTCCTGCTGTCCGGCAAATGCCCAGAGTGTGTGTGGCAGGCTCCCGCAGCTGCAGTGACAAGAGCCATGGCTTGCGCCTCGCTGTGCTGATCTTGGTTGCTGCAGAGGATTCTGGGCACCTGCAACCTGCCCCCCACAACATCGGCTGGGCCAGGAGTGCCGCCTCCTGCACCATCAGGCACACCAGCACCACCAGGGACGCCTTCAGCTTCCACAAGACCTGGTGGAGGGTTAGCCTTCCCGGGGTTCAGTCCTTTACCCGGCTTTTCCCCCTTCCCTGGCTTTAGCCCGCTGCCTGGCCTGTCTCCCTTTCCTTCAATATTCTCACCATCACCGGGCAACCCTGGTGGCAAGTAGAGGCAGTCCCACTTCGGAGTCCGAACCGCTTGTGAAGCCTAATGCAGTGGCTCAAGGTTGCACCAACAGCCAAGACAGACTGACCGCACATTTGTTTGCTCAAAGTATTAAATTGTTGAACCCAGTGCTGATAGTATCGCAACGGTTGCAATACTGTGCATTTAGGGCTCTAGACTCGTCAGAACTATAATAGCAGCGTCTGTAATAAATACATACGCTGCTTCCCACAGCGCATCAGCATTCCAAATGCAGTGCCTCTTGACAGTCTCAGACACAGTCTGAGGACAGATTTCTGGCATGGCACAGCATAGGATGCACTACCTCCAGACCTTTCATGAACTTGATTCAATCAACTCATTCCAATGATGGCAGATTTCCCTGTTCCGTGTGGGCAAGCACCTGAGCATGAGATAGGCTCATAAAACTGGCATGTTTGAGCTAAGGCGCGTAGTACGCGCCTTATAGTACATGGCGTGCAGTATGGCAGGCATTGTCTGCATCATGGCCTGGCAATATTGTCCCTGCCGACTGATCAGTCGTCAGCAACGCCCTCATGGAGCTGAGAGCTTCTGGGACTTGAACGAGTATACTGCTGCTGTTTGTCACTTTCTATGCCTTAATGGCATTTACAGTGGAATGAGTTGATAGGGACTGGAAGCATTGTGCCGGCCACCGCCGTATACTGTGTGGTGTGAGGGATATATGCCATTTACAGTGCTGTACTAGTGTCAGGATGTGCCACTGAACAGTCACTGATGATGTACTGTCACAGTGTTGCCTTACTGCGGCACTCAGCGCCATTACCGCATCAGCCACTGGTGCACCACACACATATGATATGGCTTGTCCCCTCCGGCCCTGAGGAGTTGCCGATCTATTTATTCCATACATGGTGGGCTGGTTGGCGTGCCACCAAGGTCCTGGTTGTGTTCCCAAGGGCCGCTTTGACAGACTCCGTCCCGGACAGGGCCCGAGGGGAACTACTCAGTTGATGATGAGTACTTCTTGCTAAGGGGCTGCCCTTCGGCCTGGCCAGGCCATGGATTTAAAGATCCTTCATGACACTTAAGGAAGCTTGAAACTATTGGCATGGCCCATGCAGCATGCGCCCGGCGCAATTACTGGCAGCACTTACTACCGGAAAGGAAAGTAACCCTTTCCGGCCGCAAGGCACTTGGGTTAATGTACTTGGTGGCTCAGCCTTACTGGCCCACCAAGATAGAATCTGTGGTCGGTTTTTTTGTTTTGTGTTTCAGGGGTGGTTTCCTGATGACCAGCCAGCTCTGCTGCTCAGGTCTCAGTACTGACGTCAGGCCAGTACTGCCTCGGCCAAAGGTTAATCAGGTTGACCAATGACACTCACTGTCTCACAGCTAGGACAACATGTTGTACAGTGTACACTGTCCAACAATCCACCATCCAGCCATGCAGACTGCAATGACCAGTGGGTATTTGGCTTGCCCATTCCCCACACCCCAGCAACCTTCCTCCAATTGCAGGCATTAAGTATGTGCACAGACAGATGCAACATGTATGCCAAGCAAGCTTCAGCATGGAAGGCACATGTCATCACAAGCAGCACATTGACCTGGCACGGGCATATAAGCAACTGAGTGCGACCTGCGTATCCGCCAGCAATGACCACACATAGTCATGCACATACACACCAAGCCAGTGCATCACCGACCTTTTGTCGGCTGACCACTGGCCCTACTATCCACACTCACTGCCAGTACATGCAAGGCATATGAAGTAAGGCAGTAAGTGCAGAGGGACTCAACAGCCAGTGATGGCTGTGGCAGCGCATGTTTCGGCGCTCAAGGGCGACCTGCCCGGTCACACGACACACACACTAAGACTGCAACTGGTGTCTGGGAGCCAAGAAGACAAAATTATTATCATCAAGGCAGATAAAGGGGTGGTCATGTGGCACAGTGCGAAAGCCATGCATAGGACAAGGGTTCAAGATAACAAAGTCAGACAACAACTGCCAAAACTTGGCAAGCTGTTGACAGCTTGTTGCTTGGCTCGCAACAACAAACGACGCATGTCATCCTGTTGTTGACTCAACAACAAGCGGCTTGTTGCTGCTGCAATGGTTGCTGTCTGTCTTGTCTATGCTGCAACTGAGTAGGCGTGAGAGGCACTGGCTGGAAGAACTGTGTTATCCGGCTTTGATTTTGTGGCAAAGGATCCTCTGCTCCGGAGCAGATGCAATATGGCTGGCAGACTGTGCCTGTTGGATGTGCCACTCACGCCGCAATGCATTAGCCCTCTTCCTACCACAATCCATAGCATTGATTGCAGCCAGGCATACCACCATCCATGCAGGGTTATGCAGCTGCTTAGGACCAGCAGGAGGCTGCATCAACGATAGATGGCGTTTGAGCACAGGGCACACCCCAGATGTGCGGGTGCACCAAGCCGCTGGTAGCTCAAACACAATGCACTTGACAACAGCTTGTGCAATAGAACAGTCCCAAAGATGATGTTGCTGACCAGGCATGTGAGCACCACACAAGCAAGAGGATCATTGTTGATGCAAACGATCTGCAGTGGGAACAGCAGCATTGATAACCAACCGCCAATACACCTCCTTGAAACAGTTGTCCCACTTAATGTGCTTCCACAAAGCACGCATGCATGCAGACAACTGCTGGAGACCAACATCGATCTCAGGGGCATTGTGAGTGCCCAGAGTCAGCTGTACAAACTGGTGCTGCCTGGAACGCCTAGCAGCGTGCACATGGCCCAGCTGTAATTAAATTGCTAGCTCGACCGTCAACCTAGCAACTGAAACAGACCTGCCACCTGGCAAGCCATGCCATCCCAGCCTGGCAACAAGCATGGAATCACTGATTGGCAACACACTGATCATTTGGCGCTAAAGAGATAGTAGGGATAGCAGTGGGTGGCCATGGGGGTTGTGCTGCAGGGTGTTGAACCACATCAAGAGCATATCGCAACCAAGCAACAGGCACTTCAGCCAATAATGCTTTATTATAGGCCAACTCACACTTTGCATCACGGGAATCACCAGGACTCAAAGGGTGCGGCGCCTATTGATCAACAGCCTGCTGGATGGCATGATATGCTCGCACCAAGTCATCCACAGTCCGGACATGCGGCTGGATGTAACCACCATTGCAATGGAACTGGTTAATAGGCTGAGGTACAGGTACAGACTGCAACCCACCTGGAATGACACCAGGAATACTGATGCATGGCAAAAAATGGTTACACCACAGAGGTGCCAAAGCACACCAAGGACCCGGCGTAAGCACAGAAGCTGTTGCCAAAGATGCCATAGCCGGCTGCAGGGTATCAAGATGAATGATAAGATCAGGATGAGGTGCAAGAGGCTGACCTGTTGGTAAACTGGAGGAAACTGGCTGATGTGCTGGTTGTTGATGAAAAACACTTGCCAGGATCTGCTGTGCTGTAGCACTGGCAAGCGGCTGTGGGCTGACCTGTGCATGCACACTATCAGAGCCCTGCAAAGAAGCCACATCACACACCTGGCCTAGAGCTTGCAAATCAGCAGTCATGCGTTGCAATGGACTACCCTCCGGGGAGAAAGCGCCTTCAAGGCACAGAATCCACTGAGTGGGGGTGAGTGACTTGCACACATTGTGTGCAAGTGTGTCTTGTCAAGACACATCAGCCGCAGTAATTCCCCGGTAGCTGAACTGGTAGAGCTCCGCCTTTGAATGCTGGAGGTGCGGGTTCAAATACGTCCCGGGGAGCCCGACTCGCTCGGCAAGTGCCCGTGGAACGGGCTAGTCTGTGAGAGTGGACCGCACCCCATGAGTCATCCGCTGGCTCGCTGGCTTGTGCTGGTATTAGGGGGGTTCATCCCACCGACTTTGTACCTTTGTACCTCTGTAATGACCACTGATAGAAGTTGAAGAAGAAGAAGAAGAATAACCCTTGATAGAAGTTGAATACTAGACATTGCCAGGCTGTTCCACAGCCTGGGCTGGGTACTGTCCTATGAAATCTTAAAGGTGGCCCTATAAAACCCTGAAAGGGCAACCTTGTCCTTCCATCCAGGAGTGTTGTTGTGTTGCAGCTCCTCAATGTGACAGCCTGCCAGTGTTCCCTGAGCCGCCACTCAATAACCGACTCAGGGGGAGGGGGGGGGGATACAGTCAACAATCAAACCACATGTGAACACTCAATGAGGCACTATGACATAGACTCTATATATACAATAATTGTATTATCAAGACATGAGCATGCCATGGTGAAAGCAAACCCGGCCATGTAGCACTGTAGAATGCAATTCTTCAGCCTGGCTCCATCACCACGAAGTCTTCCGATCGGAAGCGAAGAATTGTGGTGTGACACCACAAGGAGGTAGGACGGAAGGTTTACCATTTCTCTCCACCACAAAATAGGCCATATTTACTTTCGTACTTGGTTCGACAATCAACTATTGCAGCTAGGAACTGATACAATACAGCATGTGAGCGTGGTCAGTCAACAACCGTTCTTGGCAATGCCATTGGCAGTGTGTAAGGTGTTTTCAGACAGAAGTAAAAGATACAGTAAACAACCTCACTTGAGTTTTGTATACAGTTTGCTTGAGCGCTTCCTGTTGCCAGTGTGTGCAGCACCATTTTCAATGGCATCAGTAATGGCTGCTCTGCTCAGGACGTGCATCTCAACGTTGTCTCAGCTGGGCAGGCTCAATGCTGTAGCAGCCTGGGGCTACCAGCCGCTGAGTCAGTGGCAGTTGAACTGCCCAGCAGGCTGCCAGTGACATTGCTACTGGGCCACTCTGTTTGAGTAGTTTGAGTACTATGGTAGTGGCACAAATGCAGTACCTGAGATGAGGGAGTACTGGTATGTGCTGTGGCGGTTATAACCAGAATCTCATATTTATCTTCAGCCTGAAAGTTTCAGGTTCAGATTGCTTTGCTCTTGATCAAAACTGCGTGCAGTGTGCTCAAGACACACTGGGGCCACATACCACAACCATGCCACACAACAGCAGCGAACTGCTTAGGCCATACATGGAATAAAGTTGATCATCGCCAGTGTGTCACACCGAACCGAAGACTCTGGAAGACATGCTCATAGTGCAAGGCTTACAGCACTTCTTCCTTGCCGCAATAGCAACAGTAGCAGCCGCAGCAGCAATCAGGCTGCCGTACTTTACCAGGGTTGGTGGCCCAGTCACTGTGACAGTCTGAGCCACACCTTATCTACTAGAGGCATGCCAAGGTGGCTGCACTCTGCTGACCATAGAGCCTTCCCAGCTGCATGCCCTGCAGCTGCTGTTGACAAAGGGAACATGCTGCTGTGGCAGTGGAGGCTCCAACCATGGCATGTGTGGCTCAGGGATCATCACGGCTGGCAGTAACAGAGAGAGAGCCCATGCAACATTAGATGAGCTGGCAGTAATAAGTTGAGAGCTGTCGGCTCGCGCAAGAGGGCCTCAGGCTGTTACAGGCAGCACCGGTCTAGCCTAGAACGGAGTCATGATGAATGTATGTGTATACCCACCGTGTTCAGATGCTGTGCAATGCCCAATGAGCCTGGACTTGGCTGGCAAACGGGCGGGTCACATTCGTGTCACTTACAACTGGATTGGCAAGGCCTTGTACAGGGGTAAGATGTGTGGCCCACACTCTGAGAGCAGCCTTCAAGCCGCAACCATCAGAAACTTCTGGTTTCAACAATGGCCGGACATCAGGCAGGGGCCCTTCAGGCGTGGGGGAGGAGCGCCGCTGTGGCTGTTGAAGACACAATGCTGCTGTCAGTGTCCCACACCAGGCAATGTCCTTGGGACAACATACCTGATCGTACCTGATCACATTGTTTTGCCAGAGGAGTACCCATTTCACAGTAATATGCCAGCATGACTTCTGGCAGCTGTTCCATCAGTCACTTTGCACAGTCACTTTGACATCACGGTGATGTCGCTCAGCCATTGTAAGTTGCCATCGACAGTGTTCAGCAGGCCATGGCAAGGTAAAGGGCGATATTGGGCTGAGGTGACAACAGCCTCGGGCCCATCTGGCATCAGCAATAGCTGTTATGGCTGTGCGACAGGTTCCATGATGCAACCAGGGTGGTGCCAACCGCTGTGTAAAAAGAATTCAGCCATGCAGCAAGTTGAAATGCTATGGCAGTGTGCAGGTTTGCGTGCTGCTGTTGCCAGTGAGTAGTGCCATTGCTGTTGGATAGTGCTGCGTTTGTATGACCAAGCGCAGGTCATCTTGAGTTGTGTTACCCTGCTGAGATTGCTGTGGCTGTGCACAGTCAGTTGCACCGTGCAACTTGCACAATAAGGTCACCGATGAGAAGTCGCAGCCCAGATCAGCAAAAAATTTCGCCAGAGTATCTTTCGAAAAAAGAATACTGCAGCGCCAGATGAGCACTGTGCTGCGGCACACCCAAAGTCCCAGTTGCAGTTGGCTGGCAGGTAGCGGGTGACAGGATCGCCTCAACGATATCGTGCATAACTATAGATAAATGTTGAACACAGTAGATTGCATGTCAACTCAATTTTATAGGTGATGAACGGCGAGTTCCTGATTAGATGCCCATGCAGGGCCTGTAACAGTTCACGGTGACATGAGAGCGAGTTACATGAGAAACCTGCGCTTGTTTCGTTCGATTGCAAGCGGATAGTTGCTTTCCTTGTTGCCGTCCTGTAGGGTTGTCAGACCGGACCAGAGTGTCAGGGACTAGCTGTTCACAGCTGTGTAATCTGGTGCAAGCCAAACGCTGCATATGTTGGGTGCTTCATAGTGCACAACCTCGCAACGGTTGCTTCTGCTTCTGCTTCGTGCCAGAAGTGACATATGCCGTCCTATAGGGGACACCTTTTGAACGCAGGCTGCTTGGGAAGCTAAAGAAAATCGATTGTATTGATAATGCCGTGATGCGAGACCGGCGCCAGTCAGCTGCCCTGCCTGTAGCTTGAAAAGGCGACAGAACATCAATCAATTAGTAGTAGGTGCTGGGCCTGATAAACGCAAGTCAAAGTGATGATGGCTGAAGACTCCACTGCAGTGGTATATAATGGGTTTGCTTGGTTTCTGAATGTGTCCACCTCAGTGCTGATTGTGTTTGTAAACAAGCTGCTGATGGACCCCAAGAAGGGCTATGCCTTCACTTTTGGTAAGTGGACCTTGTCACTCGGGGCTCGTCCAGCAACGCAGTAACAATTGCAACAGCTGACAAACACCATGTTTCTTTTCTGCAGCCACAACACTCTGTGCTTTCCATTTTCTGTCAGCTGCATTCTCTGTGAAGTTGTCTCAATTACTAGGTTGGAGCCAAGCAGCACACCTCCCCTGGAAGAGTGAGTGCCACTGATTCAGCAGCAGCTGCGGATGCAAGCGTGCAGCACTGACATCCCTTTTCTTTGCTGCAGCCACTTTGTATTTTGCAATAGTTGCCAATGTCAGCATAGCCAGCCTCAATCTGTCTCTGCTGGTAAATTCTGTGGGGTTTTATCAGGTGAGCAACAGAGCTGGCTGCACAGATGATTGACAGCATGTGCACCACACTCAACTTTTCCAAGTACCCTTGACTAGCCTGATGCATCAAATGCCAACTTGGCAATGAGGGTGACAGGGTAGCTTTATGTTTTTGAAGCACAACAACATGATTGAAAGGCCATAATTCTATCACGCATGAGCAATTGGGCAGCTGCTTGACAGACTTAGACTGGCAGTATGCCAGTTCCTGAAGGTCGAAACTGAAATGGCACACCAATTGACTGACCAATCCCTGCTGCAGATTGCCAAGTTGCTGATAATCCCCTTCGTGTGTCTCGTGGAGTTATTCTGGTTGAAAAGGCGCTTCACGGCACCCATGGTGTGCTCCATACTAGTAGTTGTAGCTGGAGTGGCTATTGTGTGAGTGGAAGGCTGGTCAGTCACCCGCAAGGAGCATCTGTGTGGCTGCCTGAAATGTACATATATTCCACTGGGCACACAACAACGGCATACTCTCATGTAGCACGTGATCAGATGAAATCAAATGAAAGATCGCTCGTGCACTGTGCGCTCACACTGATGGTGGTACTGAGCCTCAGCTGCCCTTATTTTCTAAATTGCTGCTGCAGCACTGTGACTGATGTGAACATCAAGCCACTAGGGTTGGTGATAGCCCTGGTTTCAGTCCTGTCCAGCGGCATGCAGCAGATCTTATGCGGGACAATACAACGCAGCCACAAGCTTCAAAGCCACCAGCTGTTGGCAAACACAGCGCCTGTTCAGGGAGCCATGCTGCTGGCAGTGGGGCCCTTTGTCGACAAAGCTGTCAGTGGCGTCTGGGTGGGGCAGTATGTCATAACTACTCCGGGGATCAGTGTTCTGCTGCTGTCATGTGCAATATCAGTAGCTGTCAACATCAGTCAGTTCATGTGCCTAGGGAGGTTCTCAGCAGTCACTTTTCAGGTGGGTGTTGATAGCAAGAACAGTGCTGTCCTGTGATTCCAGGGATCCAGCTCATGGAGTTTGCACAGGAGAGCAAGATGTGACATGGACTTGAGCCTACTAGGCAGATACTCAAGGAGACAGCAGTTGTTTGGCAACAGAACTGGCTACAGGATGCTGTCAGCATGCTTCAAGGGCGGTGCATGTCCATGATTGTGACTGAGCGCCTGATGTCGTGTTGCTGCTCTGCTGCTTCCCCGCAGGTGCTGGGGCACACCAAGACAATGCTGGTGCTGCTGACCAGCTGGGCAGTGCTGCATGAACACATGTCAGCACGCAAGCTGTCAGGAATGCTCCTAGCTGTAGCAGGCATGGTTGCATACGGCTACTTCAACAGTCAAAGTAGTAATGGCAGCAGGTTTGTAGGTGACAAGGGAATGCAGAATTTGCTACCCATACTCAGTAAGAGTGGGAAGAGTGCTGAAGACCTGCCAAGAGTGCTCACGGCAGGTGTCAAGAACCCCACAGCAGAAAAGCGGCTGACTGCTGTGCCGTCAACTGGTTCCATGGCACAGATAACAGTGGTTGCAAGGTAACGGTCATGATCAGTTGGCACATTAGCAGTCACACAGCAACTCGTAGGCAGCCGTTGCTGTCATGTCTGTGTTTTTGGGGAGATGACAGTGGTTGGGATGTTGCGGCAGCACCCCCCATCTCATGCGTCAAGCGTTGCCAAAGTGGCCTGACCTGTTCCATGCTCCATGTGTAAAAAGAAAAGAGGCATGCAGCAGGTTGAGGTGTGTCTTATTAGAACTTGTATCATAAAGACATGAGCCAGAACACTGGAGTATTCTGTGCATCCCCCCGCCTCTGATGACAATCTTGAATAGCTGTGATATGATGCACAGAAGTGAACAGCTGGGTTGCCCTGTTGGCAATGAGCAAATTGACTTGTTACAATGGCATCATTTGGAAAGTTCACATGGTTTGCTAGTGGCATGAGAATCGAAATTCCTTTGAAGGGGCGCGAGGAGGCATTACCTCACATTGATTGAAGATGTATCCCTCCTGTAACACACAACACGTTAAGCTACACACACTTTGCTGCTGGGCAGCGAAATTGGCGCAGATCCTTCTGCTCTGTAGATGCAATCACAGACAGCAAGGGTTGCCGCATCAAGAGATATCTACAGAGTACAAGGCGGCCCGAGTACAAGGCGGCCCTGCATATATGCAGCAACTGGAGATGCAGGTGATACTAGCAACCGATAGATGATAGAAGGAAGTGGGAGCGTGATCACAGAAGTGGCTACTGCACATCGAACAGTAGGGGACCCTGCATACAGGCAAGCTGTATTTTTCCACCAGCATACTGCGTGCAAATGTGTCTGTTGCTTTGTGTCTATCTGATTGAATCTTTGTCATGTGTCTGTTGTTTTTTATCTATGAGATTGATCCTTTGTCAGGACTCCTGAGCATGGTGCTCAGGCGAGGCCAGTGAGCCTCACAAGTTGTTTATTGCAACAAACATAAAGCCATGCAACATTGGATGAGCTGGCATATGAACTGACATGCTTGAGGGCCGCCATCCAGGGATGATGATGCCATGTTGCTGCTGCTGAACCCGAGCCAGAGAGTCCTGTCACATAAACCAGCTACTTGACTTTGCCATAGCGCTGCTTGTTGACACCTCCTCCAGCAGTGTGCCTGCAGTGCACCCATCCTCCTCCAAAGGCCGCATGCATGCAAGTATTCCATGGGACCCAATCTCTTTCACATGCAAGGTGTGCTTGCTGCACTGGCAGATTGTGGAGAGTGCATGTTATTACCTGCCTTGCATCTTTTGCACATGCTGACTTAGGCAACAGCTGGACCGTGGGGTCAGTGACAAGTGCTACTGTCACAGGTGACGGTTTCAATTACGCTAAAAAGCCATTGGAAAACCCATTAGATATAATGTGATACATCTACAAAGCGCTTCCATGCATTCTATGTTGAGAACCATGGGTTCGTCAAATTGACCCCCTTGCCAATTTGAGACCCGTGACCCTGTCAGTACTGCTGCTGACTACTGCCAGCTCACTGAACTCCTGGGCCACAATGTTGCAGAGGCTCAATCTCTTTCATACTGCAGCAGCCCAGATCTGCAGTAGGATGAATGGCTAAGCCACAATGCTTCACAGTTTGGCCGGGAAAAGGGTAGCTTCTACTGCAACTGGCAACTTGATCAGTGAGGTGCAGTTTCTCCCCTGAGGGTGGTCTAATCTTGGTGTGCCAGTGTGGCTGAGCCACCAAGTACATTATCCCTAGGGCCTTGCGGCCGGAAAGGGTAACTTCCTTCCTTCCTTCCTTCCTTCCAGTGAGGTGCATGCACAAGATGCGGGACATGCAGATCCTGGAATGTTCTCCGGTGTGCAGACGACTGCAAATTCTTCTAGATATCAGTGCGGTTTGGCGTGCAGCTCTGCCCAACGCCATCCTGCAGCAGCAACCAGGCCAACAACAGCTGACCCCATAAACGTGCAATGCACGGATGACAAACAAGAAACGCAGAACACGCTGGGGTTGGCACTGCTAGGCATTCCACCATCATGGCCATAGAGCTTGCCCGCCTAACCCGAAGGCAACAAGTCGACTTTCAAACTATCATATAGACTTTTCAGAGTCGACGCCATCATTTCGGAAGTCTCCAGAGAGATTTTCTCGACGCTTCCCCAGACCTCAGGTTTAGCGCTTGTCCTGCTCTCCTGTTTTATGTGGCTCTTCACCCTTCCAGCGACGACAGTGTCATTAATCCAGCACGTTTTGCAGGTCGAAGTTGATCTTGCGGACCGCTGTGCACCTAGCCTTCGGCGCTTCAGCAACCATGGCTAACCCGAACGTGGAGGAGTATGCGTTCCAGGCAGAGATTAATCAGCTACTCAGCTTGATCATCAACACATTTTACAGCAACAAGGTGAGTAGGCTGCAAAGTCAAGCAGGCCAGAAACTTCCATCACCGCGCCCCCTGAACCTACTTATCTGGTTCTCCATCTCGTCACGCTGCTGCGGTATATATCTGTCAGGAATGAAATAAACTTGTTTGTCATGGACATGTTGCTCCCGTGCTTCGGCTTCTGTGGTGGCTTCTTTCTGCTTACCCTCCTCATGCAGCGTTCAGGACTCGCTCTGGCTTAGAATAAACATAAGTATCGTTCATGTTCCCGTTGAAGAATATTGTGAACTGCTTGTACGAGGCATAAGCAGTGCGTGCTTGCGGACTGCAGCAAAGCGCGGGGTGAGAGGTTGCTTGCTCCTTTCTTGCTGTGTGCAGGAAATCTTTCTGCGTGAGTTGATCAGTAACTCAAGCGATGCCCTGGACAAGATCCGCTACCAGTCCCTCACGGACAAGTCCGTGCTTGATGCACAGCCTGAGCTGTTCATCCACATTATTCCTGACAAGGAGAACAACACCCTTACCATCCAGGACTCCGGCATTGGCATGACCAAGGCAGACCTCATCAACAACCTGGGTACAATCGCCCGCTCAGGCACTCGTGCCTTCATGGAGGCCCTGTCAGCCGGTGCTGACATCTCCATGATTGGCCAGTTCGGTGTGGGTTTCTACTCAGCATACCTTGTAGCTGACAAGGTCACAGTCATCACCAAAAACAATGATGATGAGCAGTACATCTGGGCCAGCCAGGCAGGTGGCAGCTTCACTGTGACCCGTGACACTGAGGGCGAGCAGCTAGGCCGTGGCACCAAGATCATCCTGCACCTGAAGGAGGACCAGCTGGAGTATCTGGAAGAGCGACGCATCAAGGACCTGGTCAAGAAGCACAGCGAGTTCATCAGCTATCCCATCAGCCTCTGGACATCAAAGACAGTTGATAAGGAAGTGTCGGACGACGAGGAGGAAGAGGTGAGCAACTGCAAGCATGCAGCAAATTCCAAAGGACGCTCAGTTTTCGAAGGACACTCAGTATGCTGATAGTGAAACAGACCAACTAGCAGGTAATCGGCAGCCTCATCTCTCAAGCCAGTCTGTGTACACATGCCTAGTTTGCGGATGAATTGACTTGAGTGGACTCCAGCCAGGGTTCCTCCGCGTCAGGGCAGGGCTGTGGCAATGGTTGTCAATATTGTATCTGCATGTAGCTGTGATAACTCTTGAAAGAGTGTGTCTGGCTAGGTGTCTGTTTCGTTGGGAACCTTGGCTGATTGTGGCTGCTGCTGCTGCTGCTGCTGTTGTTTGACGTATTTACAGGAAAAGAAGGAGGAGGAAGAGGGCAAGATTGAAGAGATTGATGAGGACAAGGAGGAGAAGGAAAAGAAGAAGAAGACGGTAATTGCCTCTCTGTCATAGCTGCTTATCCGTGACAGGGTCTGACAACCACCCAGCTGCAGCACAGTCCATGCTAGAGATGTTCACCCTGGCACTGTGGCACAAGCATTAGCTGCTAGCAGCGGTTGGATGTGCCTCTGCAGTGCTTTCGGTACGTCATCAGTCAATCTGCAGCAAGCAGTAGCTGTCAGTTTTAGGCGGCCACATGGCTGCGTCCCTTCACCAGTCGCATTGTAGTGACTGCTAAGGTCTGGTCAATACTGCCTAATCACACCCCCACTCATGCATGGCAGCTGCTGCCTGCTGTTGCTGAACTCCAGGTGAAGGAGACTCAACATGAGTGGAACCTGCTCAACAAGCAGAAGCCCATCTGGATGCGCAACCCAGATGAAGTGACCCGTGAGGAGTACGCTGCTTTCTACAAATCCATCACCAATGACTGGGAGGACCACCTTGCTGTGAAGCACTTCAGCGTGGAGGGACAGCTGGAGTTCAAGTCAATCTTGTTTGCACCCCGCCGCGCACCCTTCGACATGTTTGACCAGAAGAAGAAGCCAAACAACATCAAGCTGTACGTTCGCCGTGTGTTCATCATGGACAATTGTGAGGAGCTCATCCCTGAGTGGCTCAGCTTTGTGAAGGGCATCGTGGACAGTGAGGACTTGCCCCTCAACATTTCTCGTGAGATGCTGCAGCAGAACAAGATCCTCAAGGTGGGTCAGCAACAGCATCTGCTGCAGTGCCCCGAGTCACTCTGACAGGGTTATGCAGCTGCAGTGCTTGACATGCTCATTGCAGTCTATGACCACGGTGCTAGTTGTGGGTGAATGTTCAACAGCAGTCCATGTTCCCAGCTGGGCAACAGGAGTTGGTATCTTGTGAGTGCCTGCTTCAGCAGCAAAGCAAGGTGGTTTCAACCTGCTGTCCGTGCAGCAAGTTGACCATAGTTTCTGTGTACGATCTGTCTGCCCCCAATCCACTATGTGAGCTTGATGTCAAATCTCTTGTGCTTGCTCTTGTCGCGCCAACTGCTTGCAGGTCATCCGTAAGAACATCGTGAAGAAGTGCCTCGAGATGTTCAGCGAGATTGCGGAAAACAAGGACGATTACACCAAGTTCTACGAAAACTTTGCCAAGAACCTCAAGCTTGGTGTGCATGAAGATGCAGCAAACCGCGCCAAGCTGGCTGACCTGCTGCGCTACCACAGCACCAAGTCTGGTGATGAGATGACCAGCCTCAAGGATTATGTCACCCGCATGAAGGAGGGGCAGACAGGCATCTACTACATCACTGGTGAGTGACTGTCAGCAGCCAGAGGGCAGAGGATAGGCAAGCAGGGGGGAAAGGAGTCTCCCAGCCAAGAGGTCAATAGTGTGCTGCTGCATATCGTCACTTGGCTACTTGTTGTCCAATCAACAGTACAGAACCCTGCCAGAAGGATCCTCGTCCTTGTCTGATCTAGCTCTGCTCTAAACCCATGTAAGAGACTGTTTTGTCATACCGCGTATTGGTGGTTGACTGCCTGAATCTGGTTGCCGTGTTCTCACCCCCTCTCCTGATGCTGTGTTGCCTACAGGTGAGAGCCGCAAGGCTGTTGAGAACAGCCCCTTCCTTGAGAAGCTGAAGCGCAAGGGCTACGAGGTGCTGTTCATGGTGGACCCCATTGATGAGTATGCTGTGCAGCAGCTGAAGGAGTATGATGGCAAGAAACTTGTGAGCTGCACCAAGGAAGGACTTACCTTTGATGAGACAGAGGAGGAGAAGAAGGAGAAGGAGGAGCTCAAGAGCAAGTTTGAGCCACTCTGCAGGTCAGTGTACTACTAGTGGATCAAAGGCACCAGGCACAGTTGGTTTTGAATCAGTCTCTGGAGGCACCAGGCTCTGCTGTTCTCATATTCGACAAGTTCTAAACTGCACCGTCATGCGTAGCTGAGCTTGTCACAAGCCTGAAATCTAGGCACATGGACCACTAGTTTGCAGACTGACCTGTGTACTTTTAATTGGTGTGTAGTACCTGTGGGGTTGTCTATCTGTTGCAGGTGTATTTTGCAGCTTTACTGACATCTTGTCCTTGCTGTTTTGCTGCACCAGGCTGATGAAAGACATCCTAGGTGACAAGGTCGAGAAAGTGGTGGTGGGTGACCGCATTGTGGACTCACCCTGTGTGCTGGTGACTGGCGAGTACGGCTGGTCAGCCAACATGGAGCGCATCATGAAGGCCCAGGCCCTGCGCGATAACAGCATGAGCGCCTACATGACCAGCAAGAAGACACTGGAGATCAACCCCACCAACCCCATCATGGGTGAGCTGCGTACTCGTGCAGAGGCAGACAAATCAGACAAGACAGTCAAGGACCTAGTGCTGCTGATGTTTGAGACTGCACTGCTATCATCTGGGTTCACCCTGGATGACCCTGCCACCTTTGCCAGCCGCATCTACCGCATGATCAAGCTGGGTCTCAGCATTGATGAGGATGAGGAGCAGGAAGCAGCAGATGAGGACCTCCCACCCCTGGAGGAAACAGCAGATGAGGGCAGCAGAATGGAGGATGTTGACTAAGCAGCTGGTCCTCCTGCGGCATAGTCAGCGGTGTGCATGGTGGGTGTGCATGGAGTATGTGTGATGCATGCATGCTGCTGGCTGTTTTTTTTTCCTGTGGCATACTGGTCATGATTCTATCAAGGTGTGCAAGAAAGTTTGTTACTCAGCTGCAGTGCTACTGGACAAGTAGTGTTGCTGTTGGCATGGGCTATTTCATTGTGTTACTGTAAAGTTCTGTACAGCAGCAATGGGGGTGACATACGCCATTATGGTACTTTTCCTGCTAGTCAAATTCACTGTGGTGGTGTGGCATTACCTAGGCATCGATGCACGTGATGACCTCCGATGGCGGCCGCTGTGTGATCGATCCAATCAAGTCACAGTGTTGCATTGTACCGTACTTGAAGCAGAAATGTGTGCCGTCAGGAGTGCTGACATTGATGGACGACCATCAATCCGTCGAAGGACCCCCGGGTCGACGACTACTATTCAACAACCACCAACCAGCCTGGCTCAGTCGACACTGTGACAGAAGCGTCCGTACGGTCATCTGATATGACAGCCGCCAGAAATTGGCTTCGTTGTCAATGGCCTCAGAGCATTGATCATGGGATGAGCATGTAAAGTGATCTTTTGTCCAGTGTACACGGCACAAGCATCGATGCTTGATATCATACCAGGGCCCCAACGCATGTCAGCGCATTTGTGACGGCATCTCAACTTGCTGCATGGCTCTATTTCTTTTACTGCAGTCCACGGACTGAACAGCTGGCGCCGGCTGTGGGCCCAACCTTGCACGCCAACTTGCAGGTGGTCTTGTTTATTGATAGTTGATGGCAAATGATAAACGATACCCCTTGGTTCCTTGAGTGCTGCCTGTGTTGCCAGCATGAGTAACGTTACTCATACAATGTACCTTTCAGACTCAATGGTTGCCATCAATGACACTGCCAGCCTGGCAGTACGTACTGCCAGTATACGGTGACCGTACTGCTGGGACTGAAGTATCTTAGACTGCAACCGAAGAATTGTGATGTGATGGTCTGCTATGCCATAGCTGGCAGCATGGCATGACCTAGCATGGCCAGCATTCGCATCAGCATACTTTTGTTGATGAGCAAAATTTCTCTTATCTCAGCACACCAGCAGGGCATAATCAAACAACAGGAACAAGTATACACAGGGTGGCGTCCCCAACGCATGTCAGTGCATTTGCCATAGCATTTCAACTTGCTGCATGGCTAAATTTCTTTTACAGGAACACGTATGATGTCAAAGCGCCTGTAACCATCTTTCAGTTGCCAACTTGGAGTTTCATAATTCATTGACAACAAGGGAGTTGAGGCAAAAGTAACACCACGTATTGCCTGCAGCATGTAGTCAGGGTCTTCTAGGGCCAATCTGCAGCCTGAGGTATGCGTGATTGATTGATGCATATCTCAGTGCAGTATTGATAGTGCGAGAGGTACACTGCTCTCGACAGAGTCACCTGATGACGTCTCTAGAGTGACAATCCACAGTTGTCTATGACAGCAGGACTCGCTGGACTTGCGCAACTCAAGGACCATTGGTCTTATTGGTCAAACACTTCCCAAGGTTGAGTTGCACACTCCTTCAGCCCAAAAATCTATATAATGCAAGGCTTGCTCTGTGCGCAATGCTAGTAGATATATGATGCTAGACTCATATTACCTTCTGCCGGGCCCGCTGCCTGACTTGGTGCTAACACTGGGCAATGTGACTCTGGTGCTGCCATTGCGTGGAAGCTTCAGTTGGTGCCCTGCGCTGCTGCTGCTGCTGCTGTTGTCACTTTTGCTCCTGCCGCTGCTGGTACTACTGGTGCTGCCGCCGCTGCTATCGTCTTCATCATCATCTAGCTGCACCGTGTGTGTTGCTAGTGCTGGGTTCAGGTTGCCACTGCCCTTGGCTGCCTCAATGCCAGCTGGCAGCCCCATACCCCCATCACTGTAAATGGTGGCACTGGGCTGAGTGGGTTCACCTGCAGCACGTGGGCAACAGGCGCCAGCAGCAGCAGCAGGGAGAGGTCGATGATTGGAAGTCAATTAGGTGGGCGATGTCTCTGGCAAACTTCCTGCTGCGCGTGTGGGGCAACAACCCACAATAATTGACTCTGGTAACGTGACAGCATATCCTCTCCCACCAGACAACAGCACAGGCAGGCTCACACACTGTGTGCCAAATCAATTTGACACGATTTGACCATGGCACAACCAACAATCTCTGCTGTCTGCTTACCATCATGGTTCCAGAAGCACCAACTGCCATCCAGCAGGTGATCCATTCTGTCGCGCTTGGCAGTCAAGTAGCCCTAGCGCCACAAACAGCACAGCAATGAACAGCACAGAACAATCAGGCACCCAGAAGCTAGGATGTCAGCAGGTCCGGCCTGAAAGCACCACACACCACGAGACAGGGAGGGGACCATGCCTCCTATAGCCAACTTGCAAGCAAGTTGCCAGGTGTGTCAACTTGGTCTCGCATGTGACCTGGTGGTTCAGTTCTTTGAACCGAATCAACCACAACCACAGAAGTCATATCGGCTAATCTTCCTGCAGCACTGGCCCACCATTGGCAACTTCAAACTGGCTGCGTAACCCTGATGCATGTTGAGGTAGCTGTTGTGTTGCCAGCACAAGGTTCCCTGGCATCATGCAGGTGGCCCGGCTATGCAGTGCCGCTCAAGCCAATTAACACAGTAATGTGTCAACTAACTTTTTCCAGCAATGTAAGAGAGTCATGGTACATGAATCGTTACCGTTCTGCACCTTTAAACTTGCTGGCAACACTGCCAGAACAGGGGCTTTTGCAGAACAACATCTAGGCATGTCAGGGTGCTTTTGCTGAATGCTCAGTGCTGCTGGCCTTGGCGTTCTGCCATCGCCGCATTGCTGTTACAGTGATGTAGGGCTCACAACTAGAGCTACTGGCGTGAGTTGCTGCACGCAATCCCTCTTTGAGTACGGCAAGAAAGCATTGACAGCTCTGGCACCACAGACTGCTGTCAGTGGGTGGTGCATTTGCCTGCAGAAGGCGGTCAACTAACTCAACACATGAAAATCTTGAAGGAACATGATCGGTTGCTCGATCCCTGATGTCACTGCAGCTAGCTGCGCCACTGCCGTACTAACAGGAGTACTTTCCTAATTGCTCACTGAGTGATGGATGCACACCCGGGTATCATTTGTGGCAGCAACTGCATAATTTCATGAGACGGTAAAAGGAAATTCGTTTCCCAAGCCCAAAATGAATGTATGGACACAAAAAAGAATGTATAGTGCTATTCTTTTGCATAAGTTGACAAAGTAATCCTGGCAGTACGGTGCCTGTGTTTGGTACAGGCAGTTGTTGGTTCTGGATTAGGCTCTTACAATAGGCTCTAATAATAGGCTGCAAGCCTATTAGGCCCTAACAATAGGCTCCAAGCAATTGCCGGCCCACCTCTGATAGTCATACCCACACTGTGTGCTGCTGCATCATGAGCGGCTCACCTTGTTGAACTCCCCTGCCTGCACCTGACAGGGGATTCGCCCTGTGATGTTGACTCCTAACTGGGCCAGCACATCCAGCTTGCGAGGGTTGTTGGTCTGCAGCACAGCAGCAGCAAAGCCACATGGGGCAAAGACTAGACATACATACAGCAGCACAGGTCCCATGAACACAGCAGCTCATCACAATTGTGCTGCACAACTGCCTGTGCTGGTCTAGAAACACTCATCAAAAATGTTCACTGCTTGCTGCACTCCTCACCATCACTTGTATGCTCTTGACTGACAAGTCTCTGAGGATGTTCCTGACACTCGTGTACTCTCTGCAATCATCAGGCAGGCCCAAGGCACGATTCGCATCAACCGTGTCCAACCCTTGTTCCTGCAGCAACAACGTCAACAGGCAGGGAACTGGTGGAGCGTCTGCCAGACAGCAGGACGCAGATACTCCTGCGGGTCATCAACATGAACAGCCGGATGGCACTTGCTACCTTGCTGAAAGTGGAGGCCACCTCATGCTGGTATCAATAGTGAGTGCTGCTGCAGTCCTGTCATACACCTGTGACAAACAGCAAACTTACTTGTAAAGCATATGCAGCAATCTTGTTTGCCAGTCCAATGCCCCTGCCTTCCTGCTGCAAGTATATGACCATGCCGCAGCCGCTGTTCTGGATGTACTCCAGGGCCAATTTCAGCTGCTCAGCACAGTCACACTTCAGAGACCCCAGCACCTCTGCAACACCACCAACAGTCACAACAGGAGGAAGAGGCCAGCAGGAGTCTAGCAGGGTCAGATGATGGCTGTAAAAGCTGGCATTCAGCAGCCTGAGGTGCTTAGATCAAAAAGGGGCCACACAACAGCGCATAAGAGCTGGCAGATTATGCAGAGCACCAGATTGTACTGCTGCACAGACGCCAGAGGAACAACAAGCAGCACACGCCATGAGATCGCACAGGTCAAAGGGCGATTGAGCATGCTGCTATCAGATTATGGTCATTGCTGCTGCTACTGTGACCAGACCAGGCTTCGTACCCGAAGTGAAACAGGCATCATGCACGCGCACTGGCACCTGCAAAAGTATCAAAGCGGCTGTGGGGTCACACATATAGAGAGGCAATGCAAGCAATGCAGAGCTGCGTTGCGCAAACTTTAAGCTTCGGACCGAACCCAATCAAGACATGCTGTGATAGGCAAATAGCAGTCCTCTGTGACAGGCAGCTTACGTTTGATTGGCCCTCAACGTGGCCACAGATGATAGCTGTGGGCTCCGTGAATGTTATCCCGCCATCCAACTGCAAAGTATATCTTGGCAAATCAGAACCTGCCCAATGCTGATCACACTGTGCGTGGTGCAGTGCAGGTAGCCACTGTTGTGGAGCACCAGGTCTGCTACTTACTGAATGCTTGTAGCCACGCAGACGGAATGCACCATGCCGCGTGGGTAGCAATGTCTCTGCAATATAGCGTGTTTTAACTAGCTCTTCCCGGATAGGTTCGTTGTCATCGCTTCGAGGTGAAACTGCTTCTGTGACAACTACATCCCCTCCCCTAGCGTCACTATGTACTACATTACGATGGCCCAGGTATGCACCACGCCTCACAAGGAGAGCAGCACGGCTGCTGCTGACAAGGTTTGTCCTGCTGTAACTTGTACAAGCAGCTTTGTGGCTGGATAGGCGCTCAGCGAGAGTCATGTAACCAGTAAACAGCAACAGGGGCCTTGTAATGCCGTGGAGCGTAGGCCTGGTCCCACTTTCAGGATGTGCTCTTGCTGCTGTCCGCACAAAATGGTCCCTGAGATTGTGTATAGCACATCATGGTAACCAGTACCAGCTTTTGCACTTACATAAGCGCTGGCGTGGGTCCACTCTGGTGATCAAGACGTGAGGTGTGCCCGTGGCGACCCCAGGTATTTTCACAAGGTTCGTACTCCTCCTGTTATTGAACGTGTGTGAGCATTGTGCCGTAAAAGCCTCTGTAACTTCCACTGTAGACCGGCTAAATGCGGTATCTGCACTCACAGCAGCAGTGTTTGCAGGTACATGTACTTGTTGTACACTTGTCGACACTTTACTCTCCTCGTCATGTTCCGTTGCATTCAACACAATGTTCACCTGTACCATGTATGTCTGATCAGCGATGTGTCCTCCAAGACAGATACCTGACCAGGGTCAAATCATTTGACTCAAACGGCATGAATGTCAGACAGCAGTTGCCACCGGCTGTCAGGATTGTGCATCATATATATAAGTTACCCCTTAGCCATAGCAATCCTGCCATCGGCCCCGCGCCCCATTTCAGAAGCGGACAACAAACAGTGCAGCCTCAACACAATGGCTTGAGCATCACACCGGGGTGGCGCCCCCCACGCATGTCAGTGCATTTGCCATTGCATCTCAACTTGTTGCATGGCTCAATTTCTTTTACATGTCAGCGCATTTGCCATAGCACTTCAACTTGCTGCATGGCTTGATTTCTTTCACATGGCAGCGTAGACCTGCAAAATGTGAATTCAAACGGTACGACACTGTCATAGAATGTAGTACTTTCTATTGAATGCAGGGTCTTGTCTCTGCATACCAATTGATATCACCAACCAGAACAGCCATGGTGGCAAGAACTGCCAAGCCAGTAAACCCGTTGCCCTCCCCCGGCCCCCGCTGCGCCCAACAGCAGGACAGCTGCACACGTGCTGTAGGCCAACAAGGAAGGAGCGACTTTGTTGAATGACCAGCCTGAGTGCTAATCCTGTCCACAGGCCGGCTGCGGCATCATGCTTGTGGCACAAAGCTGTAGCAGGCATCAACCCACAGGGAGACCTACATAAAGCAACCTCTCCAACAAGGCATTAAGCTCTGGCAGCAAATACCCGGCACACCCAATAAGGACAGCACAGCTTGAACATTGGCAACCAAATTGTGAATGAAACACAACCAAAACACAGAACTCAACAGCTGCCATTGCAGTCTTGTCACGCAAAAGACCAGATGCACACCAGCCCCCCAAAGTGCCCTCTGTCTTGCCATGCATGTTGAATGCCTGTTTGCAGCCGGCTCAAAGTCACACACATCACCAGCATCAGTAATTGCTAGAAGGCGCCTGTTACATTGAACTAGGATCATCACCCAAAGCATTCCTTGCTTAGCCACCTACTGGTGAAAATTCACGAGCAGACTGCACAAACCAGGTCTGGTATGATTATGATGGTACAGTCATACAAAAAAGGGGTTGAGCAGCAATATGTTGGGAGTGTACAACTAATGATATTATCAAACCGCAGCAACACTGCCATGCAGGCGCCACAACGGCACTGCGATTGCTGGGGGAGCTGAGGAGGCCCACACAAGGTCCACACGATAAAAACAGCATAATTAGCAGGCTATCACAAAAAAGTTACCTCACTCGGCACAATCCAGCTCTTCCTTGATTCCTGGTGCTGCACCAGCTGGCTGCTCATGCTGGTTCTGCTGAGTAGCTTCACTCTCTGACTGCTGCTGGAGTGTTGCCTGATGCTGCATCTCTAAGGTGTGCTGCTGCAGCAAAGCTTTCTGCTGCTCCTCCAGCGCCTCCTGTTGCTGCTGCTGCATAGCCTGCTGCTGCTCCAAGGCCTGCTGTTGCAGAGCAGCCTGTTGTTGCAGAACTTGTTCCAGCTGCTCCTGTGTGAGCTGGGACTGCTCAAGGCCTGCCTGTTGTGCTGCAAGTTGCTGCTGAGCCAGTTGTTGTAGAGCCAGTTGCTGCTGTTCCTGAAGTTGTTGCAGCGCCTGCTGCTCATGCTGGGCCTGAGCCAGCTTTGCCTCTGCTGCAGCGGCTGCCTCCTCAGCCTCTGCCTCTGCCTTCAACCTCTGCGCTTCCTGAACTGCAGCCTCTGCTGCAGCATGGGGGATGATACCATTCTGAGCTGCTGCAACAGCTGCCTCGGCTTGACGCATCAGCTCCTCAGCCTTCTTCTTCTTGTCAGTTGCTAGAGACATCAGAGCAGCAGCAGCTGCGTCTTCCTCCGCGTTGTAATTGGGAGGCCTTCCAGACGCCACTGCCTTCAGCGCCTCTGCAATGGCCGGTGACATGGTCAGAGGTGCAATAGCTGGGAGAGCTGACACCGCTGGACCTGTGACCTCCGCAGTCGTGGTGCCAGTTAGGACTGGAACAGGGAGCTCGGCTGAGGCTGGCACTGCACCAGTAGCTGCTGCGCTGGTTGCCGCTTCAGGAAAGGCCTGCTGCTGTTCTGGCTGTGACACTTGTGCTGCAACTTCTGCTGGCACTCCTGTGGGAGCTGCAGCCTCTTGTGACATTGGGGCCTGCATCTGTAGTGTGGTGCCAGCTGCAGCTTCCAGTGCATTCTGTAGTGCTGCATGGTCCACGGCAATGCCATGATGTGCTGCCATTTCGGCTGCATCAGGCGCACCACTCTGGTCCATCATGACTGCTGTCTGCTCCCCATTTTCACCCGCTGCAGCAGCAGCAGACATAGCAGCTGCAAGAGCATTTGGATCTATCACATTACCTCCCAACATCAGGGGCAGGCCAGCCTGCGCGGCTGCAGCAGCCTCAAGAGTTGCCTGATCTGCTGCTGTTACACTACCATCCTGTGGCAGCACGGACATCATCTGCATGTTCCCATTTGCATCAGTGGTGAGCTGCAGGCCTTCTGCTGACAGGATCTGCAGGCCGCCTGGCAGCATGTGCATATTTTGCATGAGGCCAGCTGGGAGCTGCAACTGCAGGCGTTGACCATTGGCAAGGCCACCTGAGCCATCTGTTGTAAGCTGCAACAGCTGTGTGCCGCCAAGGCCCTGCAACTGGGCAAACTGTAATGCCTGCGAAGCCCCTACCACTGATTGTGCTGTGGGTGTACCACCCTCCTGACCAGGCAGAGGCGCCAGCAGCATGGGAGCACTGGCACCTCCAGCTACCATGCCGCCTGAGGACTGCTGCATTGCTGCCAGGGCTGCCTGCAGCTGCGCTGCATCTGCAGCACCTTCCGCTCCCTGCTGCATACCCGGAAACATCATGGGCAGCATGGGCACCTGGATGATGGGCATCAAGCTGCCCCCTGCAACATGGGCGCAGACACAAACCAGCTACCCTTGGATGGAATATACAAGAGGACGTGACATTGTGGGTATCATCTTTGGCTTATGATATGCCTCTTTGCCACACAGCTATGTTGGCAAGGATGTGGGCCGGGTAGGGTGGATGCATGCGACTGTTTCCGCCAGCAGACAAGGTACCATACATCATGCAACAAATGATCCAGAGCCTAAGCTGTCAACAGCTGTATAGGCAAAGAAGAGCCACAGACACAAGGATGTATTGGTGCATCTGTGTGTCATTCAGTCTAACCACATGCTGCCCGATAAAGAAGGTTTCATCTGGTTTTCAACTGCCCTAGCACGCTATCAGTACGTTGAAGGCAGAGCAAGGAGACAACGACAGATGCAAATCAGCGCTTGGGTGCTTACCAGGTCCAGCTCCCAGCATAATTGGCTGTGCAAATTGCTGCGACCCCTGCAGGAGAAGGCCCCCTTGACCACCTCGCAGGCCTGCAGCGCTGAGCGCTGCGAGCATGTTGGGGTCGGTGATACCAAGTGCTGCGGCGTCGTACTGGGCCATGGTAGGGTCCAAATGCCAGTTCCTTTGGTTCCCAAGTCCACGCATCCCTCCGTGCACGGAAGTAGAAGGCCTGGCACGTTGCTTGCACTTGTGCTTCTCCAAACAAGCATCATTGCAACACTTGCCTTGGCACCTGGGGCAAGTGATGCCTTTGGAAGGTGCTAGCCTACGTCCCCTCTTGATGTCTCCATACACCTCCGGATTGGTGCAGGCCACGCCTGCCTTACAATACATTCCAGGGACCTGCAGATGTTCTTTGATTCCTTTCAAACGGCTCTAAGAGCTGGCTTGGCAACTCCCAAGCAACAAACTCTTGCTCAACAACAAGCCGGCGCTGAGAGCAAAAAAACTCTTGTCCGGGCACAAGCTCACTTGTGGAGAATGACGAGAAGGACTGGACCACCTCACAGCGATTATTCTGTTTGAACAACCGTCATGTTAGTGATATTGCCAGGCGTTAATGACTCCTTCTTGTTGCTCTGATGCGTTTTCACCTACTGACCCAAGCTTTCGCCGAAATAGGAACTAACACATACTTCAGATATGGTTAGGGTACCGCACGGCTTGCATCCTGATGTTTTTGTCCGACCTTGAGGTGCAAGCGAGGGTCCAGGGTCATGAGCACAAAGTGTACTGAAATCTGCGTTTGGCTGTGCAATTAGTAGTTTTATAGCTGCAGTCTGTTTCCTGCTATCTAGGGGCATGATCAGCTGTCTGGTCGTGATAAAGGTCATTCATCCTGCTTGTGCGTGTGCGACAACAGCTTCAATAGCGTTGCACCCAGACCAGTGGTACAGGAACGCATCTGAGTGTTTCCATCGTGTACCAAGTGCGTAGACGATGCTGCTTGTGGGCATTGGCTAATGTAAAGAGATTAGCCCTTGACTTGGCTGCTGTTGTCACTGCGATGTCAAAGTCTCCTTTTCTGCGATGCAGGTCGGAAGCAAGATCCACGGCAGTCAACATCGTCTGATCCATCAGCCGTTGTCTGCTCCATGCTGTCCAATCGATGAGTGACAAGGCATCTGCAGCCCTCGCTCCAGCAGCATGTACACAAGTCATTGCTCCCTGCATGTGGGCCAGCTGCAGCTGCCAATACAGCATCGAGTGCGAGCAGCTGCATTTCAGGTGTATGCTGCAGTGCAGCAAGGGCAGGGATCCAGCAGGCAGCCAGTGCGGAGGCAGCCAGGCGGCAGCAGCACCACCAGCACCAGCAGGCACAGTCGGCACAAGCGCAAGACGCATACAAGCACAGCAGGTGATGAAGCCAACATTGGGATCCAACCTGGTGACGGAGTTACAGCAGCAAAACAGCCGGTTGCAAGGGTTGGCTTCAAGCATGACACGTTGCACGATACCCAGCAACAGCAGCCGCAGCCAAGTAAGCCTGTGTTGACGGCTTTGGGTGTGGCTGTACCCCGGCAGCAGCAGCAGCAGCAGCAGCAGCGGCATAAACAGCAAATTCTGGAAGAGGGCTATGTGGATGAGCCATGGGCTCAGTCTGACGGGTATGTGCCTGAGCCCTGGGAGCAGCACCCCAGCAGCAGTGAACAGGCGCTGCTGAAGGGAGGTGTACCAGCAGTACAGAGGGGAGTTGGAATGGCTGACCATGT
This sequence comes from Coelastrella sp. MACC-549, assembly GCA_018290735.1. NCBI lineage: Eukaryota > Viridiplantae > Chlorophyta > Chlorophyceae > Sphaeropleales > Scenedesmaceae > Coelastrella > Coelastrella sp. MACC-549. The sequence continues at coordinate 14,821 of JABEVS010000196.1, read as the reverse complement.
CCAGATCAGTCATAAGGAGGGTGCTGCTGCTGCTGGTGTGCGTGATGGTGATCGGTTGCCAGGCCATGATGACCAAGGTAGTAAGCAAAGCAGGGCGAGGCAGGGGTGGTCTGCTGCTGGGGATGTCACTGTTGTTGGCAGTGGGGATGAAGGTGATGTGCTGTGGTTGCTTGATGACGAAAGTGATGGGGATGGGGAGTATCAGCAGGAGGAAGAGGAAGATGATGGGTGGCTAGAGAACTTGGGCAGCAGCAGCAGCGGCAGCAGCATGAGCAACAGGTTGACAGCTGGTCAGCAGTATGCACAGCAACAAATTGGAAATCGCCAGCAGGAGCAGCAGCAGCTGCCAGGTACGCATCTTGGCATACCACACCCTTATCCCAGCAGCAGCAGCAGCAGCAGCATTGAATCTGCCTTAGACCCTCAGGCCACCTGGGATGCTGCATTGTCAGCTGCCATGCCAGTGCTGGCCACATATGATGTGAGGTATGATGTGCCACGTCAGCCGCCCTTCAGCACCACCAGCGGCAGCCAGGCCAGGGGTCTAGGTGGTGGCGGGGTTGTCAGCCCTGAGCATGTCAGTCTGACTGCTGCAGCTGCTGCCACGGCCGCCAAAGCCAGGCACACACGCAGGCAGCAGGTGAGCAACAGCCTCGTGAGCTCCCTGCTACACCGATGTGTCACATTGAATCTCCACCCACACCTGGCATGCAATCTGCATGACTGTCAGTCAGCAACACATTTGTTGAAAGGAAGGATAGTGGGTCTGACACCCCCACCCCCTCTTAAGGCTCTCAGGTGAGCAGTGACCTGTGGCTGCTAAGCTGAAGACTAACGGAGTGTTGCCGTGTCTGATGGCTTTGACCAGTGTCTGTCTGGCTCTGAGCCATGTGCGGCTGTGCCGTGTGCTGCTGGCAGGCTGTGGCAGGATCTGCCGTGCCGTACCTGGCCGAGACCATGAAGGCAGCTGAAACAGCAACCACTACTGGCAACACTGCAGAGGAGGCAAACACGCCCCATCAGCAGCACCAGAGCCTCACTCATGCTGCCGCTGATGATGATGATGAAGGTGCTGCTGCTGGTGGTGCTGGGGTGCGGCCTGTCCTTCCTGATGATCCCAGGTGGCTTGCTGTTGAGCGCAGTCATGCTGCCTACCTGACCTACATGCAGCAGCTGTCAGCCATGGTGGTGTGCAGGCAGCAGCAGGGCCATCAGGTGGTGTACCAGGTGAGCCAGGACACACACCACACTGCAGCAGCTGCTTGAGCAGCAGGGACAGGGCCCAGGGGGTGCAGGGGGTTTGGAGCACTGGGATGGGTCTGCGTGTTGTGCCTGCCTGTCTCAGGTGCATCTGGCTCTGCATGACACCTGCATGACCACCTGTGTGGGTGTTTGTCCGTCTCATCACCCAGGCTGGGCGGTCCTGTCGCTGCTGCTGCTGCCGCTGCTGTTGTCCCTGATCGTCCTGTCAGCAGGTTGGCATCTGTGAGCACTGGCTGCAGTTGAGCCACATCCTGACTGTGTTTGGTGGGCGAGACATGAGCACAGCAGTCACAGCAGCAGTGTGGACGAGGTTGACGGGTGAGTCAGCAGGTGCAGCATGAGGGGGATGAGGTGTGTGTGTGAGAAGTGGGTGAGAGGTCCATGTAGATGTTGCCTGCTTGTAGTGTGGCCGGCAGTGTCGTGCTGGGTGCTGCCAGCTTTGAGGTGTGGCTGGGGGTGCACATGTGCTGGTGGAGTGTTTACCGGGTGTCAGGCTTGCTTCTGCTGCTCATGCCACTGACCTGCGTTCATTGATACAGGCATTATCAGCCGCAAGGTGTTCACCCGCATGAGCCACGCAGAGCGCATCAACTATGACATGTTTGTAGAACAGCTTGTACAACAGACCATTCTGAGCATAAATCTGAGTTGTAGCAGTAGCAGCAATAGTAGCAGCAGCAGCAGTGACTGCAGTCCCAGTCAGTTTGCTGCTACAGTGTATGGTTCAGCAGTGCTGGGGGTCAGCAGTACAGAACTGATCACAGCAGTGTTACAAGCAACAGGTGTCGGCCTCAGCCAAGCCGCAGCAGAAGTGCAAGCAGCTGCAGATTCAGAAACGACCAGCATGCTGCAGACAGGTGCTACATTCAACAATAGACAGCAGCAGCAGCAGCAGCCATCACCTGCTACACCCCCACCCGCTGGGTCTGCTGCTGACGTATGTGGCTGGGGTCCGAGTGAGGTTGCCAGCCTGATGTGGGGTTTAGGCACACTCGGCGGTCAGCGGCCAGACCCGCAGTGGCTGGCGCACATGACAACAGTCAGCGGCCAAATCATGAGCAGGTGCGCAGAGGACGGACGCATGCCAAAGCTGAGTACTGCAGCAGACACCAGTGTGAGTATAACGTCACAGAATGGGCGTTGTATATCTGCAAAAGCACCTCCTGGGCAAGCCCTTTTGGGATCATTTGTGTGATGTCAAGCTCTCACACCTGCCTGCCTGGTTGTGTTGCTGCCATCCCCTCTTGTCTGCCATGTGGGTTGTTCAGGTGTCAGCCCAGCCAGCTGTGGGGTGTGCTCTGGGGCTTTGCGCGCCTGGGCTACTGCCCACCAGACACATGGCTGGCCAGCTGGCTGGCTGCAGCCCGGCAGCAGCTGGATGCATTCAATGCTGAGGCCCTGAGTCATAGCATCTGGGCGCTGGCAGCTCTGCAGTACACACCAGACAAGCTCTGGCTTAGGGCATTCTGTGGCATGCTGGCGCACAAGATCAGGTACGTGGGTGTGTGCTGCTGCTGCTGCTGCTGCTGGCAGTGTGTATTGAGAACGTGTGGTGTATCTGCCACGGTAGCAGCAGACCACATCAACCAGCATAGCATGTTGGCACAGGAGCAGACCCCAGCATGCAGCAGTTGTCTTCAGCACCCATGTGAGTTGGCTCAGAACATGTGTGGCTGCTCACAACAGCAACCAAGTTCACCGCTCCCAGCATTGGGTCGCAACACACTGTGCTTGGCACTGGTCTTGATGCTGTGTCTGCAACCAACCCACCTATCACCTCCTCACTGCTCTTTTCACACCACAGATTTCTGCTGTTGTCTCTGTGGCATGCCTCACCTGCCTTGTAATGGATTTGATGCTGCTGTTGCTGTTGCTGTTGCTGTTGCTGTAGGTCGTTCATGGCTGTTCACATGTCCCTGGTGCTGCCAGCCCTCTCCTCTCTGGGTTACAAGCCGCGGGTTGAGTTGTGCAGAACCATCATAGCGCAGGTGTGGAGACCCATCATGCTGAGGGAACGACACATGCTGAAATGGCCTGCAGCACCGGCATATGCAGCAGTGTGACTGGTTGTGCAGATCGCAGGTGTCTGCGTTCAGGGTGGCTGGCTGGCACACATCACAGACACTCTGACGTATTTGATGATGACAGATTGATGCATGGGCCAGCACATGCAGAGCCAGTCATGTTCACCCTGCTGCTGCTGCTGCTGCTGATATCCCTGCTGTTGTTGCCAGATGCGTCGTCACCTGCACACCTTTCAGCCCTCCCAGCTGTGCGCTGTGCTGTTGGCGCTGGCCAGTTACGCCCCGGCTCAAGGTGCCCCTGCCTCCACATCAGGCTGGCACCCTGGCCCACTGCTGCTGTTTGACTTCATCACCCATTCATCACCAGCACCAGTCATGCAGGCCTGGAGCGGGGACCAGGCCGCTCAGGTGCTCTGGGCATTCTCAAGATTCAGGTAACACCAGGGCACTGCACTGGCAGCACAGGAACAGGCAACCAGAAGCTGGGCATGTTTGTTGCTGACTGCCATGTGGGTTAGGACCAGGATTTGCCAGCAAGCAGCAGTATCTCTCACCTGTGTGTCAGGTTCACCCTCACCACTGCCCTTCACCCTGGTCACTGCCTGCAGGTATGTGCCTGATCGTCCTTACCTCAAGTCCCTGCTGGGTCACCTCCAGTCCCAGCTCCCCACCTGCAGCCCCGACAGTCTGGCCATGGCGGTTTGGGGGCTGGCAGCACTCAAGCAGCCCCTGCCCAGCCGCGCCTGGGGGACAGCTTGGTTTGCTGCTGCTGGCACTGCTGCTGCTGCCTTCACCCCTCAAGCTCTTGCTCACAGCATGGCAGGGATGGCAGCACTCAACATGAGGCCACCAGCACAGCTCATGCAGGTGGGGAAAGAGGCTGGCGAGCGCCTGGTGCATTGACCACCCTCCTAGCACATGTCGCCTGCCACAGCGCTGTACCTCACCTCTGCTCAGCGGTTTGGAGGGGTGTAACTCAAGCAGCAGCTGTATATCTGCTCCATGCATCATGAACACACCCTCAGGTGCTTATAGGGACTGTGGCTGACCAGCGCGAAATGGCTGGAATGCCTTGCGTGTAAGGTCGTGGAGAGAGCCTGCTGCTGCTGCTGCTGCTGCTGCCGTTGGCCTAGGTCTTGACCCGCACTGCCAGTGGCTGCCTGTCTGGCTTCAGCTGCATGGAGCTGGGGCTGCTCATTGCTGCTCTGGCTGACCTGCACTGGAGACCCAGTGATGTCTGGATGAAAGTGAGCGACTGACAGATTGTGTGTGTTGGGAGGGGGGGGGGCTCCGGGGCAGGGGGGGGCCTAGGGGGCAGGGGGCCCAGGAGCAAGG
>JABEVS010000196.1:0-10189 GCA_018290735.1 Coelastrella sp. MACC-549 | reverse complement strand
GGGGGGGGGGGGGGGGGGGGGGGGGGGGGGGGGGGGGGGGGGGGGGGGGGGGGGGGGGGGGGGGGGGGGGGGGGGGGGGGGGGGGGGGGGGGGGTGGGGAGGGGGGGGGGGGGGGGGGGGTGGGGGGGGGGGGGGGGGGGGAGGTGGGGGTGGGGGGGGGGGGGGGGGGGCTCAGGGGCAGGGTGGGGCCTAGGTGGCAGGGGGCCCAGGAGCAAGGAGAAATGCGTGCTGCTTGTAGCCTGAAATAGCTTCATCAAGTTGTGTGCAAGTGAAATGAAAAGGCTGATGTGTATTTGTGAGCAGGCCTGCACACTTGCTATTCACACACAGCTGGTATTGCTGAGCTGCACATGGCAGGGACATGCTAGCTGGCTCACCTGCTGCAATTCATGGGCTCCTTAGCAGCAGTTGATGCATACTTGACACAGCTTGGCGCACACAGGCTTTGTTGTGCACTGCTGTGGCCTCAGCATCCAGCAGCACTTCCTCTTTCTCCTCGTTGCCTGCAGGCATTTGTCTCACAGGTATCTCAGCAGCTGCCAGCCTTTGAGAATGAGGACTTTGGGCTTCTGCTGTATGGCCTGGCCAGCCTGGCTCAGCCCCTGCAGCCTGCACTGCTGGCGCGGCTGTGCTGCCAGGTCCAGTCGAAGCTGTATGGGCTGAGTGGGGAAGGTCTGGGGCTGCTGGTCTGGGGCATTGCCCAGTATGATTATGAGATGAGGGACGCAGATGAGTGGTGGGTGGAGCTCGCATCACAGCACCTGGCCATGTCACCAAGCTCTTCTGTCTGCACCAGAAACATGCCGCGCTTCATCTGCGTGGCTGCTGATGGACGTGGCAGTTTATCAGACAGATTCCCTCCTTTGTTAGAATGTCTGCCACACTGCTGTGCAACGGTCAATCTGGACTGTGTCATGCACGTGGGCAAAGCTCTCAGTACTCTGCAGGATGTCAATCAGACCACCAACAGAGACGCTCCACTGGCAAGCCTGAGCAGTACCTGTATTCACAAATTGTGGCTGCCTGTGTCACATGTCTGCCCCCATTGGCGTGTTCTCAGTGTCCTCATGTGTGTGCTGCACCACAGGTGGTCAGCAGTGTTCACCGAGTTTGAGTCCAAGTGGGAGTCCACCACGCTTCGTGGCTGTGCCCTAGCTGCTGTTGGGCTAGCTCAGTTGGGGCCTCGTCACCTGCCACCAGGCACATGGGAGGCAGGCATCATCAATAGGTACAGGGCCCTCACCCACAACAAGCCAAGAGCCTGGCCGCAGCTGTTGATGGGACTCAGAGCAGCAGCAGGGCTGGAACCGGGTGAACAGATAAGCATTTCCTCCTGGATGAACCAGCTACTGCTACAGCTTGGTAGATCCTGGAATCTGCCTGATCCTGAGGATGCCGGTGGCTTGGCGGCTATCAACCTGCAGGTCTCAACAACAGCAGCTGTGCTGGCAGGTGTTGGCAATGCGCCATCAGATGCAACACCTTCAGCAGCAGTGAGTTTGCAGCTGACTGGCGGTCAACGAGCGGCAGTTGGAGCAATTGAGATGGTTTATGATGCAGAGGGGTTTACAGAAGTTCCTATTCCACGGGATGAGGTGCAGCCAACATCAGCCACTGTGGTGTTGCTTTAGTCTGCTGTGATAGTGTCAGTACTGCCCTGGTGAGCCTAATTGTCACTTGCCAGGGTGGTTGGTGCACAAGATGCAACACTAGAAGGTTGATAAAAATAGGTAACATAGCAGATTGTAAGTGCCATGCACCTCAGTTGGTGTATGGGGGTGATATCATATGCATGCGGCATGCATGTCGGGACAAGTGAAAGAAGGACTGACACACAACCGGCAAGTAGATCGGTAGTCGTGAACGTGACGAACAGCACACACTACACATTGCAAACACAGCAACAGTTGCACTGTGACATGTACCTTGAAATGACTGACTGACCGCAGGTAGGGTCGAGCTGGGAACGACCTCCCATTTTGCCAACAATCAAGTGCGTGATGCTGTACGAAATCTTTACCATGGGCTGCCTTCACAATCAACTGTACTGATGTGCAGTATGCATCGTCTGGGTCCCTTTGCCGGCCTACAGCCATTAGGGCACACAGACAGTCATGTGATATCTGTTCAAGGCTTGCGCATGGCCTTAATAAACAGCGCAGAGGGTCATGCAGCTGTCGAAGGGTGCTTAGTGCCCTGGATGGACGATAAAAGCAACCTGATGGACCGTTATGACGCCCGAATGCTGCTGGAAGACCTAAGTAGCTTTGACGGTGCTACCGCGCAGCAGCACGATTGGGCAGTGGATGATGGCGTGACAGCAGAGGAACTTGACGCAGAGCGCTATGCTGATTTAGATCCCATCACAGCGCAATCGCTTTCAACGGCAGCTCATATAGGTTGCAATGGTGCGTTTCCCTAGCTGAAGACCTGCGCAGCTTTTTTAGTTGTGTCTGCACTGCAGCAGGCATCTAACACACCGCTATGGGTAGCTGCCCTTCAGCCAGGGACACCCACTGACCAACAGGTTGAGCTCCACGGCTGGCTGACCAGTTTCTGTGGTTTGGTGGAGAAGCTGGAGATGAGGTTGGCAAACGCCACCTGGCAGGCTGGCCATGGCTCAGCGGGCTGGGAGCCCTACTTGTAGTTCTGTTGAGCAGTGTGCTTGAAACCATCACTACTACTTGCCTGCATCAACACTAAGAGAATGCAGTCCACTGTTCTAAATGATGAAGTTTTGGAGGTTACTGCCAGCTTGTGTACGGTGGTACTACAGAGCGCATGCTGTTCTGCCAGTAGGCTCCTGCACTCTTCTGATCAGGCTCCAGATTCCTTTGCAGGTGGACTTCAAAGGTGCAGTCGACACATGTATTGCACAGGCCGATTTTGACAGCTGCAGTTCACTTGGCTCCAACCATGCTGCAGGCTTTGACAGCCTTCTGAGAGTTGATCCCCAGGAGCAGCAGCCGACATACAGGTCCCCCCCTCATAATCATCAGGGCCCAGCATTTGCATTTAATTATGGTGGCAGCAGCAGAGAACAGCCTGCTGATACAGAAACTGAGGACATGCAGCTCAGGAGACTGCCACTGCCTCATTCGCCACCGGATGATGATGCTGCCACCGGGAGTAGCACTGCTGGGCAGGCTGCACAGTACACCCCTCCTTTACAGCATATCCCTGAACGCTTGAGGGACCACCTGCCCACAAGCCATCGACACCACCAGGTGAGGTAACACATCGTAATCGTGTAAGGTGCAATCAAGGCGTGATCAAGGCGTAACTGATTGTTCATGGGTCGAGGCAGGTCATCAGCCAATGCATGCCTCCTTCGACCATCAACAGCACCTGCCTTTCAGCCCAGAACTCAAGCCCAGACTGGCTGCTTTCACATGCCTTGCAGATCATCGCACAAACAGCCAAGTTTGTCCGCAACAATGGCAACCAGATCGAAGTACTGTTGCGTGTGAAGCATGGTGGCAACCCTAACTTTGCCTTTTTAATAACTCATGACAGGCTGTTCCCCTATTACAGGTAGAGGTAACCAGTTTTCCTATACTTTGTAAGTTGTCATCACGATTTTCCCCCTCCATCACAATTTTCCCCCTCCATCACACAGGAGGGCACATGTGGGCAGCTGCTGGCAGGCAGGCACATCCAGCCTGTGCAAGCTGCAGTATGTTTTGATCTTATGTTATCAAAAATGCCCTTACTGTTGCATGTTGGCTAAGTCTGATGCTGCATGTAACTGATCCCTGCTCTTGTGTGGCCCCTGCATTATGTGACACATACAGGTGGCTGGTTGAACATGCTCCTCAAGAGTTTGCTGTGGAGGCAGGGAGCACAGAGGGCTCTCAGCAGGGTGACTTGGTGTACCAGGACCGCAGTGAGCAACATCACCAACAGCAGCAGTTGCAGGAGGCCCAGGAGCCACCAGAAGTAGCTGAGCCCCTTGATAACAGCCTGGATGGCCTGCAGCTGTTGCGGGCATACAGCATGAACAGTGAAGCTGACTCAGAGCTTGGTGACAGCCCTGAGAAACAGCAGCAACAACAGAGGGCTGGAGATGAGCAGGCTGGCTCTGCTGCTGCAGATGAAAGTGGGCAGTTTGTATATGGGCCGCAGCTGCCACCTCCAGGCATGTCAGTTGCAGCAGACTCGTCACTCATTGGGGCAAGGAAATCCTCCACATCTGAGCAACAAAATAATGGGCAGCAGCATGGGCAGCAGCAACAGCAAGAGGACCATCAGGATGAATTGCCGAGCCCGCAGCCTCCTGTTGCCGAGGGCACTGATGCTCTGCTGCCTGGTCAGCCCCCTGCGCAGTTGCAGGCCATCATTGACAAGCTTGTAGCCTTTGTGAGGAAGAACGGTCTCGAGTTTGAGGTGCGGGCCAGCACAACACACCAACCACACCCTGCCAGCTCAGCAATAAGTGACCGACTGACTGACTGACTGACTGACTGACTGACTGACTGACACACTGACTGACACACTGACTGACGGACGGACGGACGGACCGTGTGTGGGTACCAGTCACTCAGCACTGCTTCAACAGTACCATGGCAGCTGCATCAGCTCCAAGGAGCATGTTGGTGGTCAGTACCTGTTGATCTCTGTTCAGCCCCGTTTCTGGTCAGTTCTCCTGGTGAGGGCAGCAGCATGGGTGTTCATGTAGGTCATGGTGTGCTGTCCCACACCCCTGACACCACATGGTGCCTGTTGTGTGCCTGCCTGCAGCATGTGGTGCGGGGCCGAGAACTTCACAACCCCCGCTTCAGCTTCCTGCAGCCTGGTGGTCAGCATCATCACTACTACAGGCAGCAGCTTGAGGCAGCACTTGGGACAGAGCCGGTCAAGGAGCTGTTTGACAGCCTCGAGCAACAGCAGCAGCAGCAGCAGCCAGCAGCTCCTGGACCTCATGAAGGAACACAGTCAGTGGAAGCAGCCACAAACACAACATCAACTGTACAAGTGGAGGCAGCAGGCATAGCTGCAGGTGCTGCCAGCAACGTTGGTGCTCACCTCCCAGCAGCAGTAGCAGCTCCACGCGTTGTCCTAAAGGCAAACCCTCGTCTGGTGGCCAAGCGACCTAACACACTGCCAGCTGCTGCAGCGCAGGCACAGACAGACTCTGTTGCAGGGCAGGGAGTTGACAGCCCTGTGCCTTCTGAGTCCCCAGCCACAGCTGAGCAACACAAGCCTGCAGCTGACACCACAGCAGGTGAGGCAGCAGCAGAACAGCAGCAGCAGGCACAGCTGCAGAGAGCTGCAAGTGAGAGCACAGTGGATGGGGAAGCAACAGCAAGCTTACACCCTGAGGAGCAGCCCATGCAGCAGCAAGTGATGGACCCTGGGAGTGCAGTCACAGCAGCAGCAGCAGCAGCGGATGGTTCTGGTGGGGAATGGTCTGTGGCGCTGCAAGCGCAGAAGCGGCTGAAGCTGCAGATGTATCTGCGCCAGAAACGTGCAGAACAGTTGGCAGAGCAGCAGCAACAGCAGCATGAAGCCAAAGCACGAGCTATTCTGGCTCATAGGCTGCAGCTCAAGCGCTTGGCAGCAGGGACTGAGCAGGACCAGGACAGCAGCCCTGCAGCTGCTGCAGCAGATGGCCAGTCGACTGACCCAACAAGAGAGATTGGTGACAATGCAGGGTTGCATCATGCAGAAGTAGAAGAAGGAGAGATACAGCAGACAGCAGCAGAAACACAAGCAGCAGAGGCTGCTGTCCGTGTTGAAGCTGCGAGGCTGCTGCAGGGGTCACCAGAGCCTGTTGACACAACCCTGCCAGGGCTCAAGGAGCTTGCAGGCTCAGCAGCAGCAGCAGCAGCCAAGCACAGGGCAGCACTAATGGTCGACAGTGATGAGGAGAAGTTAGGTGATGCACCACAGCAGCAGCAGCAGCAGCAACAACAACGGCAGCAGCAGCAGCAGCAGCAAATGCTGGCAGCAGCTTTGAAGGCAGCGCAACAAGCTGCAGCAGCAGCAGGTGCAGGGCCTGCAGCAACACGTGGGGCAGCAGTTGACCAGAGCTCCCCAGCAACTTTGCAGCAGCCTGTTGCGGCGTTAACAAATATGGCTGCAGCTGCCAAAGCTGCTGCAGCTGTTGTTGCATCACAAGCTGCTGCTGTCCTGCCACCATTCCAGCAGATGATGGCTTCATCAGAACCCTTGTACAGAAGCAACGCACATGCAGCCGCAGTTGCAAAAGCGGTGGCGGAGGCATCGGCAGCAGCAGCAGCAGCTGCTGCAGCAGCCCATGAGCAACGAGTCAGCAGTGCCGAACAGAATCAGAGCCGTGTGGGTGTCTCCAGCAGCAGCGAGGGCAGCAGCAGGTGCTGCAGTGGTGAGGAAGGGGTTGATGATGATAGTGATGATGATAGGGGACAGCGGCGCAAGTCTCACGGCAGGCATGGAGGTAGATCTCTCACTACCAGCGTGGGGGTAAGGTCTAGACCAGGCAGCAACACCCTCCTGCAGGGTGATGCTGCATCCGGCAGGCACAGAGGTCTGCAAAGCCACAACAGCAGAAGTAGAAGTAGAAGCAGGGGTAGAAGCAGAAATAGTAGCAGGAGTAGAAGCAGGAGTGAAAGTAGAAGAAGAAGCAGGAGTAGAGTCGTGCACACACATAAGAGCAGGGGAGGGGACAACCAGCGCAGCACGTCACCTGCGTCAGTCGTTTTGGAACACACAGCACCTCACAGTGTCAGGGTGAAAGAGAAGAAACGGAAGAAGCACCGCAGGCACAGCAGCAGGTACAGGCGCAGTAACAGTGTGGAGAGACCCAAGGGATCATACAGCAGTGCACATGGCAGTGACGAGGAAACAACCCGGCCCCAGAAACATGTGCGATGTGGCTTGCCTGCTGCACGCACTGGTGTGGTTGCAGCCCTACAGGCTGCCAATCAGCCAGCAACAGCAGCAGCTCCCACATCGGGGTTGCCCTTGCTAGACAGCGAACAGCTGCGGCAACGCTTGAGGCAGATGATGGGACAGATCGGAAAGTGAGATGATGTTATTGTTGCAAGTACCTCAATAACTCTAGTCTAGGCTCACTCTAGTGATACCTGTGGTCACCGATTCCATGTGTGAAATTGTTCAGTCCCTTGTTGCTGACTGGCAACACACTAGATTATTCAAGAAGCTTGATTCAATTATGTACTCGGCATGGGGGGGCTGATGCGCAGTCGCGCCCAAAACTGTCAGTCAGTTCTGCGTTCCATGGCTTGGAACTACTCAACGTCCAAACGGTTGGCTAGAAAATCATCTGCATCACCAGCAATTTTCATAAGCTAACTGGTAACGCCTCTGCGATGGCGCCAGACACATGATACAGCAGTGATACTTGACGCGCATGCATCTAACGCCTTCAGCCATGCTGGAACCTGCATATCAACTCGTGTAGTCGTTATCGCTATTCACAGCCACTTGCAGTGCTCAAGGTCGCATGCTGTCTCACAGCTGAACCGTTTTGTCCATCATCCATGACGCTGACTGCTAGAAACGCGTATAGCGTGTCCGTGGAAATTGCAGAGGCACCAGCTATGGTTTTTAGGCTTTTGAAATCTCCTACACTGCAGTCTTGTTGGAATAGGGATGTGCAGCTGATGACTCCGGCACCCCACAGTCCGATGCCAGGCAGCAAGTGGCTTGAGCGCAGGAACCTGCTGTTCCTGCGCCAGTCCTGCACAGTTGAAGTGCTGGACCTTGATGAAGACTCAATGTCTCTCACTACGCGCCTGGACGACAGCTACAGCTGCATCTGGATCAAGACAAGCGTGTCTGCACATCCATCCTCCTACAGCCGCAGCATTGTCACACAAACAGTGGAGTGTCTCATTTGTGCTGGTGGACAGCTTCTGCCGAGCGAGAGGCTGGCGTGCATGTGGAGGAAGGCTGACAGAACGTTACTGTGGCTGCGTGAATACCTTCAACCCTGCTGTGCTGAGTTGGCACACAGGACAAGCAGCAACATGCCCGGCATCAGCACACCAGCAGTGATGATGGCAGTGTGACAAGCTATCCTGTACGGTGGTTCCAAAGCACCAAAGCACCAATGATTAAGGGGTGGACTTTGGTGAACACTATTGCCTATCCAAGGTGTGGTGTTGTCACCCCCTGCACCCCCTGCAGCACTGACGGTCTTTCGTGCGGATGTACACAACAGAGGCACGGCCAACCACAGTGCTTGCTGCTGGGTCAGGATTCGAATGCTCACAACAAGGGCTCCACCACACCTTTGCTGGTTGCATCAGCTGCTTCGAGTGGGAACAACACTGCCTTATCTGCATGCGCTTGCAACTCCTGCCTTGTGACCTGTACAACATGGATAATTTTCCATTTTTGCATATCACATCAGTTGCGTCGACCTAGTTACCAGGCTTGTTGCACCATGGTCATCATTCTGTTTCTGGGTTCTGCATCGATGCTGGCCACAATTTTGAGTGTCCAGGCGCTGCAGTTAGATTGGAATCTCTGTATTAGGGGCACCAGATTGGAAGTCAGCTGATTCCAGGTTTTGCCGCATATTCTGGAGTGGGTCACAGCGGTTCGATATCATAAAGTAGACAAAGGTGTGGGCGCTCAAACTTTACATGGTTGCTGGGAAAGCAACAATAATCTAACAGGTATGTTGGTTTTTAAGACACACCTGTTAATGCTGCCAAAGCATTTATTCCACAGGTCCTTTTTCTTGCGTTCAATCTGGGGCAGCTGGCACTAACTGCGGCAGTTGGTGCCTGGTTTATGCTTCCAAGTGCTTGAGTTTGCTGTAGCCCTCCTCAGCAGCACTGGTGGGGTGTGTGAGCAAGTTTTGCAGGTTTCTTTGAGAAGAAGCAATGGACAGTCGTCAATGGCCACCTTTTGATTGCTGAGCCAATGAACATGCAACAAGGTGTTTGTGCTTGACCTGGAAGCCTGCTTGGCATGTCTGCAGTAAGGGCCCAATCGTTGTTGACCTGTCAAGATTTCCTTGGTGATGACGTGATCGTCTGCCGTGATGATCAAGTGACCTTTTGTGGCTGATTGGAGTATTATGCATTGCTGTCCAGATCAGCAGCGGGCAGTATTTGCGATGATAACAATATTCTCCATAGTGTTTCATAGAGGATCCACTCGGATGCTATCGTGCTCACGGCACACTTGTGGGCTCCCATCAGTCCTTCTGGCCAATACAAGCGTGGCAACTGCTGATGAACTCTTATTTGGAGTGTGGGCATGATGCCAGTGATCAGGTCATGATGGTGCCATGGTATCGCACACACAACCAGTAGATAAGCTTGCATGCATTTCCGGATGGGACACCGAATGTGTAGTTATCAGACAGTGCTGAAGAAATGCATGGCCCACTGGGCTGTCCATATAGATAGAGGGTTTTATGCATTGTTGATTATCAAATCCATTCGCTGCTGACATCAGAGCTGCTGCCCCAGAGCTCGGTCCTGGAACTCACAATATGTCAGCGATGGCAGTCGACAAGCACACAGCTTGCCTGCAAGCTGAGTTTTTGGTCTTGAAGATTGGTGGAGGTGTCCACTGCAAAGGAGCCCTGTGTGTCTGAATTGCTTGGACTGGATTGTGTACTCTGCTGGGGTCCTGCACAGCGCCATCCATTGGGCTCAGCATCGCCACGCCTGTGAGCTACTGTATGCCGAGGCTGCAACAAGTGCCTGGCATCTGTTGTCTGCCATTGTTGAGTTTCAGCGGCTGACATCACCTGATGTTGATGCATGCTTGCTTCGACTGATTAAGATTGCCTCACCAAGTGCTTGCAAGCATGGTGGTCATGCCGTCATCGCACAGGACACTGAGCTGCATTTGTCATCTGATAGTGACAGAGTAACAAGCAGCTGCCACTGGCGGTATACATTTTATTGTTGTGTGCAGCACCATGCTGCTCACCATGGCGGGTGACTCTCTGTGGCTGGCCAGCCCATGTTAGGGCTGGCATTGTGCATGGTGTCTGACCCTGCTGGGACAGGTTGAGCAGCTGCTATACAAGACCATATGCAGCCTGCTGATTGATTGGTCATGTTTCTGAGAGGCAGTGATAATTATCGCTTATATATATATAAGTTACCCATTGACCATAGCAATCCTGCCATCGGCCCCGCGCCCCATTTCAGAAGCGGACAACAACAATCCATGCTGAGCGGTTCGACCGCCATTATGCTCACATTGACACCGTAGT
>JABEVS010000195.1:69582-116062 GCA_018290735.1 Coelastrella sp. MACC-549 | reverse complement strand
GCCGCCGCCGCCGCCGCCGCCGCTGCTGCTGCTGCTGCTGCAGGACTGAGTATCGCCTGTGGTCCCAGGCTGAGGTGACCAACGATCTTCCCGCCCTGGCCTCATCCCCTTTGGTGGACTTCTTTGCTCAGCTGATGACAGGCATCTACTCACAACTGCAGTCAGCAGCAGGTGTGTGTGCTGAGTTGTTTCTTTTTCTGGGCTTGCCAAAGGCCTGGCAGGCTGGCAGACTGATAACTATTACATAATAATCTTAATCACCTGTTAATAATATTCAATAGTATGTCATATTTCAATCATTAGTATTAATCATTAGTATTAGAATATATTTTTTTTGTATACATGGCAGCTGTAGCCATTCATACCTTTACAGTGCTCAGTTAATCACACAACTGGAGTTGGCAGCAGGTGCATGTGGCCTCAGGCCTCGAGCACCACCAGGACCTGCCAGGCTGTCACACTCTGTACACTCTTTTGGACTACAAGCGGCAATCTTTTAGTGTTAGGCAGGTGCTCTATATAATATTCATGAATCACAGGGTGCGATATGCCCTCATACAGTTTTATGAGATGGCAGCGGCTGAGTAAGCAGTGCTGAGCATGGCGATGCTGTCTAAGCAATATAACCTGCCTTGTATCACCTAGAGGCATATCACACCCTCAAGTATTTGAGATATTTAAAATATTTGAACCAGAACATGCCATCATGGTGTAGTGGGGTCTCATGGTTGTGTTGTGATGCCTGGTCCAGCATGGCATTCAGTTATTTGATCTTCCCTTGAAGCTTACAACATGTGTGGTTATTTTCATCTGCACCTAAGTCCTCAATCTGCATTGTTATGCTGCTGCTGCTGCCGCTGCCGCCGCCCGCTGCCGCCGCCGCCCGCTTCCGCCCGCTGCCGCCGCTGCTGCAGGTGATGCGGTTGGCATATCTTCTGGTGCTGCATGGCGTGCTGCACTGGAAGCAGCTTGTGAAGTGGGAGCGCAGCAAGTACTGCTGGGTGAGTGCAACAGACATGCATTACTAGCTCTGGGAGAATTGAATGGACAGGAATGGAAGTACAGTACATCATCATCATGACGGTTGCGGTGGCTGCTGCTGCTGCTGCTGCTGTTGGTGTGCAGCGGGGTGCTCTGACAGCAGCACTAAGTGCATCACAGCAGGCATCAGACAGCTGGTTTGTGTTTGTGTGTGGTGTGACACACCACACATGGTGTGTATGTACATATATACACACACATTTTGATGAGTGATATTACCACTATATATGTTACTGTTTCTTGTCATGTTATTTTCAGGTGACCGGCCAACTGATGTCACCCAGAGGCGCCTTGCAAACGCAATCAGCGGTGCCAGCGGCGGCCGCCTAGCAGCAGCCCTGGGCTTGTTACTAACAGGTGTTATAACAGCATCCACACATGTCATTCCAGACGTTGAGGCAGCAGCAGCAGCGGTAACGGGCAGTGCTGCTGCTGGTGATGCTGGTATTGTTGCTGCTGCTGCTGCTGGAGCTCTGGCACTCGCTTGGCCCGTGCTGTCGCCGTTTGTTGAAGTTTGGCGGTTTAGTAGGTTGGATGGGCAACAGATAGAAGAGACTGTGGCGATCAAGGAGCCACTGCAGGTGGGTATGATGCTGCTTTAGAGTTGAGGTTGTTTGCAGGAGGACATCGACTCAAAGATGAATATTTTTGAAATGTGATACTAAACTTAGTTGGCAATGTGGAGATCTTTTGAAGATGAAAGAACAGGAACAGTTATTATGGTTTCTTGCGGATACGTACTATTTATCTGGTCGCTATGTTGAACACGAGGGTGGATACGTGCCCATACTCCCTGTGAGGTAGGGAACATCCTCCCGAGGCGTAGCAGAGTTGGATATAATAACGGGGTAATGTCACTGATTGCAGAGTAGATCAAGTTGTGTGCAAGTTTGAATAGCAAACAACTCTCTAATTTGAGCAAGTATAACAACCTCACACCAGGTATGCAGGAGACTCAACAGCAGCTCAGTCAGTCTGCTGAGCTCACATACCAAACAATCTACTCAGCACAGGCTGCTGATTATTTTTCTGGATATTTAACATTTCATAATCCATATCAGAGACTGCTGTCTGTTGCTGTCTGCTGCTGCAGGAGAATCTTGATCAGCCTTTCTTTGTCTGGGGTGAAGATGCTCTGCTGAGGTGGCCAGGGGCACTGCCTCCCCTCATCACTGAAAGAGACGAGTTCATGGCCAAGGTTGTGGCAGCAGCAGCAACAGGCAGCAACCCCAATGTTCCAGCCTATATTGCAGATGAGGTAAGAAAGAGGCTTTCTATGTGGGTGCAAATCCGTTATGCCAGATCCTTCTGCATTCCTTCTTATTTGCAGGTAATTATAATATGAAACCTCATAATGTTATCATAAAATATTATCCCACAGACAACTTCAACAGAAATAAGAAAGCGGCATACATCTGCGTGATAAGTTCAGGTGGAGCGGAACTCTTCTGCATTCCTGCCTATTTGACGGTAATTATAGTATGTATAGATACAAACAATATAATAGTATTGTTATAATATAACTAGTGCGATAGCAAGTTGAGGGAATCGTGTTTTGCGCGTGTGGTAGCAGCGTTATTCCTTCCATCATGTGCCTTTTTCGCTTATGCAAGTAGGCGAAGTCTGAATTTCCAACACTTGCGGGTGCTGTCAGCACTGCGGAAATACTTTTGACACGTAAAGCACATAGTCCTGGAAATGCCATTTACCAAATTGTAATGTGTTGTGAATGCACTCATAGCACACCACTTGTGTAACGAATATAACACAATGACAACACACACATGCTAAAACGACTGCACGATGCTGCCATTGACATGGTCACTTGCCATGTTGGCGTTGGCGGCGCCTATGCTGCATCTAGAATACCTCACTCTGTCCCGGTGTACTGGGCAGTGTGTTGTATCCGTGTGCAGCATCTCGTGTATTGTATTGTTGGATCAGTTGTGCTTCAAGATGCGTAGCTGCCTCATAGCTGACAAAAGTCCTCACAATGGTGAGGTGGAAATGCTCTTTGAATGGAGCAAACAGTAAAGCATCAGCTTGCATGAGACGGGGAGGCTTGCGGGCATGCTGTGCATAACGCTTGCGTGGATGACAACTCACTCCAACATACTTGCGGCCTGTTGGTGTGCAAGTCACCACATAAACGCTGTGCTGTTTACGGGCATCGTTTGTATGCCTAGTTGTTGCTGTGCTACCCTCCCCTGCGTGGCCCTAGCGGGTCTTGGCTGGTGTACGAGGCTTGGTGCCTCTCTTGGTGCTGCACTCCTCTTTGTCTTGTTGGTCTTGTTCCTCCTGTAATGTACCAGGCTTGGTGCCTCTCTTGATGCTGCCGTCCTCCTGGTCTTGTTTCTCCTGTTCCTCCTGTTCGTTCACGGCAGAGCATCATTGGCAGGTGGAAACAATGTTGAGTTGTTGCTTGTGTCAGGTGTTGTTGAAAGTGTCAGGTTGGGCATTGGGGGTCCTGCAGCAAATTGCTGCATTCATACGCGTATGTAGATTGTAGCTGGCCTAATGTCCCCGCAGAGTGTTCACGATGTGTGAGTTGCAGTTCATATTTGCCTTCAAATGCATATGGTCCCGATGTATATGCATGTTGGCACACCAATGGCCGGATGAAAATCAAAGCACTGTGCTTGTTGTGTGTTGCCACATTTGTTGTGAACTCAGCTGTGCAGTGACTCGCTCACTCACTGTGCAGTACAGAATTCATGAATTACTACACTGAGTGGGCCCATCACTCGCTGTCTGGAGCATCATTGAATGACCATGTCAAACAACAGGGACGGTATGCAACCTACATCTGATAGTAGGTCCTGCACGAGTGTCTTGCAGGACGACTCACAACTGATATGGCGTTACATGATGCCTGAGGGGGCCTCAGCCAACAGTGCCCCAACAGGGTTTGGTGATGGACCTTTCAAGCCGCTGCCAGGCCCGACTGCTGTCGTCGCTGTGGTTGGCAGTGCGCACGTGAAGGGAATGGTGAAGAAGTGGGATGAGAGTTTAGCAGCAGCAGGACAGGTGCAGCAGCTGCTGGAGATTGAGTGAGCCACCTTGTGACAAATCTAGCCTGAGATTTTCATTTTGTCCTAGAATTCTGGTAGCACTGCTATCTCTGGCAGATCACGATGAATAACTGAGTGGTTGATCGCAGCTGTCCTGGGGCCGGAAGGGTTTATGGTTGACCTCTCTCTGCACAAGAATCTGAACAGTTGTTGCTGCTGCACGCAGCTGCAGCAGCAACAACCTTTGTAGCAATGATCCCACTGAAAAGCGTGCAAGGTTATCACGGGTGAGCCTTACCCAGGATAATTACCCGTACGGGCCGAAAGGGCCTTGGTCAAGATCAAAGTGTGTCTCCAAAATCAGGTTTCATTATTCACTATTTTGGCTTGACCAAGCATTGGCAGCCCAGCTGGGCTGCAGCACAGAGGGCGCTTGACTGTTTTCTACTGGCCGCCAGATAGTACTACTACAGTTGTACTATAGGACTATAGGTAGCTACCTATAGTACATGGCATGGCTCCATCTTGCATGGCTCTCAGAGAGATTTTTTTCATTCATATATACCATATGGTATGCATACCATATCATACAACCTGGCCCCAGAGGGGCACCCCGGAGGAGCCAACATAGTCGCTTATGGGGGAGGAATACAGAAAGCTCATCATGGCAATGTCCACAGTATAGTATACAGTGTAGCATGTTTCTGCCAATTTTATCATCAATAATCTATTTAGTACATTATCAGTCCACCCCTTGGCCTTTAATAGCAGTCATGGCTGCCACATAGTAATAGTATGGGTTGACTACTACTAGAGGCTCATTGTGTGCAAACTTTGAACGCTGAGCGTGTTGCCTGGCCATGCTGACACGAGCTGCCAGCAGTGCTGACCACATTCCCTGCTCTGCTGTGTCGGATACCAGTATAACATGTGCTTGGTCACCCGGAATCCCTGGATCCGGGAGCGGTCCGGACTGTCAAGCCTCGACGGGTAAGTGAACCGTGCTGGTACCTCAGCAGCAGCAACGTCTGCTGCAGCAGTCGCAGCTTTGACTCCACATCCTGCCAGAGTTGCCACGTGGTGCACCAAAGCCAATGTTTTACAGTTTTACGGTGTCTACGCCGTCGTCCACCTCCTTCCAGCACAGGACGCGTGTTTTACGTCTCTGAGGCTGACAGTGAAACCTGGTACGGCCGAGCCAAAGCCCTTCGGCAGTGACCGGTGCTGCCATCCAGGCACTGGACGAGCACAGCCAAAGCCAGTGTTTCCCCTGGCGGTGTGGCAATGGCAACTCAACCCGCGACAAGTGACACCTGTCAGCACGGATAAGATTACTACTAGTATCACTGCGACGTTGCTTAACGGTTTCCCAACGTTGATAACGTACATCGTATATCATGAAGCATATGGGGTGGTTATTCTTGTTTTTTTGACAGCGCTGTTGACTGCCGTACGTAAGGTGCAGGCAGCTGTCTAGTATAGCACCACCGGTCATCGACCATCCCAACTGACAACAGCCATAACCAGCCCTCAAGGATCGCCCGATGCCCCGAAAATTACTAGGCAGCACGGAAAGGAACTCTTGGTTTTCTTTTCTGGTGTCTACTTGCGCGTTCTAGCTAGCTACCTGCACTTGCACTTGCCAGTGACTCTGGGGTGGCCAAGATGCTGCTGCAAATGCGCGGCGCCACAACGCCGGCCCAAGTCTCAGTCTTTCGCAGACCAGCAGTCACAGCTGCTGCTGGGCGCAGGGTGATGTTCCAAAATGAAGGCATTGGAAAGGCTCGCATAGAAAACCTCAACATCCCGACTGACTTTACGTACGGTGTTGAGCTGCAGCTGTTCTTTCCGTCAACTGTCAATGTGGGCAGCGTCACAGGTGCTCTGCAACATGCAGGCCTGAATGACTGGAGGTGAGCAAAGTTGCTGGTACTCTTGCATGCTGATGTCAGTGGCACTCAGTGTCGGGCCAGTGGTGAAATTGCACCGGATTTGTCAGAGTAGGGATTCACGCAGTGGCACTTGTGCAATGCACTCTGCGGCAGTTGAATCGACTGAATGATACTTGTTCCTGGACTGTAAATGTGTTCATCTTGTCAGCAAAGTCCTTGGCCCGGAAATGGTCGTATAGCGCAGTTGATTACTAGCAGCATGTCCGCAGGTCTAAGCTCTGGGTGGGGATGCTGCTCTCCTGAGGACCGGCATTCATGCCACAGCACTACAGTATTGTCGTGCAACTACTAGTACCATAGTATGGCAGCTGCTGTTGGTGATCAGCATGATATCCTGGTATGATATCATCATCAGGTCCGAGCAGTGCCGCACTCACACCATTATGTACACCACCGATTGGTGTATATTTCATGACTTGGTGGCGCTTGCTGCATGCCTGGTGTCATGCAGGGTGAAGGCTGACAACAGCATTGTGTGTAATCCAAACATACCTTCCTGTTACAAGGCCGAAGTTGTCTCCCCCGTGCTGCAGGGCCGCCAAGGTTTGATGAATATCTACAAAGCAGCAGAAGCTATCAAGCACTTGCAGCCCTCAGTGAACAAGACAACCGGCTTGCATGTGCATGTAAGCAAGGCGGACTATGAGTGATTCAATCAGCGAGGTTTGTTAGCTGAAGGTCCGAGCTGGCAGCCTCAGACGGCAGGACGCAGTGGGGTCCACTGGCTGTTGTTGCTGGTTGTGGTTGTGTTGTGCCACTCACTGGCAACAAACAACATCTGCATACTGTGCCCTGTTCTGTCCATACTGTAAATTTGATGATCTCCTAAATCAAGTAACTGACAGGCTGTCCGACAGCATTGGGCAATACGACACACCGCAGCTCCAGCTGGTAGCGTCTTGGACAGCATCATGCCGTGCTGAGTCAGCATTTGCATCAGTATATAATTGCTGCTTGAGCTGAAGATCTTTTGCCATTGCCACCCAAGACCACTTGATCATCGATCTGTTACAGGCTCTACGGTAGCAAGTGATCTGATGGTTGAATAATCATTAGAAATTCTGCTATGTCATGGCTGCAGCTGAAGCCCCGCAGCCGTGATTGGGATCTGCAACAACTGAGGGATGTGGCCTACAACCATGTCCAGCTGGAGTCTGCCTTTGATCAGCTTGTACCCAAAAGCCGCAGGCTAAATGCCAACAACTACTGTGCCAGCAATGTGATCAAGCTGAAGTCTGCACATCATGGCAGTAAGACCGCAGCACTGAATGCCATAAGGAATGCAGGAAGCATTGACAGCTTGAAGGACCTTGTGTGCCCTGACAACAGGTGAGCCGGTGATGGCATGGTGTGCTGCAGCGTGCAGCATAGGCACAACCTCCTTGACTGTGATTCAATCACTGAGCACGATAGAGTGTTACAGGGCCCCCCGGGGGATGACTTGAAATGTCACATGACATGTGACCGTCACATGTGGCTCTGTGCACGTTCACCGTGTTGCTTGAAGCGACAACAAGCATTCTATGCATCTGCTCGACTTGCCAGTTTAAGCTGGGAGCTTCAGGACATTAAAACAAAGTTCTAATGTATGTATAAGAAGTGTACAGAGCTTCTATATAGAATTCTAATATATGTAACATACAAAAAGAGACTCGATACGAATAATGAAATATTATTCTAAAGAGTTCATATCCTAAAAGCCTGCTTAGCAGTATGGTGTGTCACTCACTGAGAGTTGATCAGAATAACGATTGGCAGTGCACTGGGGCCCAAGCTGTCCGACTGTGACAGCCGTTGCAGGGGTGACTAAGGCATCTGGTGCCACGCTGTGAACACTGGGTTCAATCATTGAATCATGCTGCGGTGACGACATGCTGCAGTTTGCCACTAATCACAAAGGCTTTGCCTACGGTAGGCAGTGTTGCACATCGCGATAGATAGATTCATTGTGTTGGATGCAATGATACCATCACAGCCTGTGATAGTCACAGCCTGCACGGTGCAGCACTGCCTACAAAGCTTGGGACGGCTCAACTTGATTGTTTATGAGTGCTACAGAGCAGACAAGTAGTGACAACTGGGAGTCGCCATGCAGGCTGCACCCACTGGCAGCTGGTTCAATGCCATTCAGCATGCAGTGCGTACTAGTACTTCATTTTCCTGCTCACAGGTATTAGTAGCTGAACCTGAGGGCGTTGGAGCGCCACGGCACCATTGAGTTCAGACATGCCGGTGGCACTGCAAACGCTGCCAAGGTGGTGGCATATGTTGTCATGTACCTCACGCTGGCAAGGACATCAGCAGAGGGCAAACGTGCAAAGATGCCCAAGAAAGGCTATACCTTCCAGAACCTGCAGGAGTTCCTGTCATCTGAACACGTTCTGCTGCACTGGCTGGACAGGCGCCAGCGGGAGCTGAATCCAAAGAGACAGCAGAGAGAAGCTGCCGGCAGAAGCCCAGCCACCGGTGGTGCTGTTCACATCCCAGGCTGCACTTGTGCCAGCTGCAGGCAGTGATCACTGCCTCATGAGGGGAACAACATAGGCCTTGATGCACAACCGTTGTGGCATGTTGCTTATAATCACATCTCCAAGTATCTGCCTCCAGGTCGACCAGCCGCCGCCGGCGTTGTCGCACAATTTGAACAATGCATTTGGACTGCATAGGGTTCTAGTGACAACAGGAGTGTTGTGATGTGGTTCAGCGCCCAATGACAGACTGCTTTCGGCTCTAGGCCGCAGCCGGTTGCGCCGCTGGCGATACCGGCCTGGCATCTTCAGTGGGAGCCAGAGGGCTCGAGTTATTTCAAATCTTGACTGGAGACTTCATGAAATTGATCAAGTTGAAGTCCAATCC
Source organism: Coelastrella sp. MACC-549 (assembly GCA_018290735.1). Classification (NCBI taxonomy): domain Eukaryota; kingdom Viridiplantae; phylum Chlorophyta; class Chlorophyceae; order Sphaeropleales; family Scenedesmaceae; genus Coelastrella; species Coelastrella sp. MACC-549. The sequence continues at coordinate 107,202 of JABEVS010000195.1, read as the reverse complement.
AAGTACACCTATGCATGCTTTGCATCCTCTTTCAGAGTCCGAGTTGGAGGTGGAGTCTGATGATATTCTGCAAGTCGAACTTGCAGACATTCTGCCGGATTGAATCTGGTCTGTGTTTGTTTCTGTTTTTGCCCCCATGAGCCATTAGTTGGCTCCTTACGGGTGGAAACCCTTGAGGTGACTTGTAGTAGTAGTAGTGAAGTCAACTGAACGTCGAGGACGTCCAGGGGCCCGGTTGAACCTGCAGCACCAGCACACTGTTGCGCTTGAGGCGCAGGCTCAGTTCTAACACAGAGGGATCAGATCCAGTGGCACTGAATTCGATATGGTTTGACATGAGCTACTATGTTGGCTCCTCCGAGGAACCCCGGGGTTGCCCGGCTCTAGGGCCAGGTTGTATGGTATGGTATGGTATGGTGTGGAATTGTATAGAAGCTATCCAATAGTATGCTAGCCACACAGTCATGGTGTATGTGCCATACAACCTGGCCCCAGAAGGGGACCCCAGAGGCTAGCAGTTGCTTCAGTGCTGTAAGCTTCAGGCAGCATAAATGGCACCACATGCCCTCAGACTATGAGCCCCAGGCTCATGGCATGTTGTCGACTCGTGAGGCATGGCGCTGTAAAAGAAATTCAGTCATGCACTGTGCGGTGCTGGACATGGCCTGGTGGAATTGCTACTACTACTACTACTACTACTACTACTACAAGTTACCTCAAGGGTTTCCACCCGTAAGGAATTGCAGTGCACCTTGAAAGGAGCCAGCATCAATCAGCATGCACCATGTTTGTAAACTGTACAGTTGTACATGTTATTGTACAATACATGTGAGAATTCTCCAGGAGAGGTGACGGGCGGCATACTCTGGTGGTATCCATTGCACGACTGTGGCCCACAGTCAGTGATTTGATCACGATTGTGTATTGTGTACTGTTGAGCACACACATACTGGCTGGCTACAGGACAATATTGGTTGCATACAACATACTCCTGTAAGTGATGAATGCGACATATCTCATGCATGCCGCTGGTCTTGCCAGCTATACAAACAGAAAAATGGCTATGTACTTGACTTCATCATATCAAGTGACTATATACAATGATGCTTGTTGCATGGCTCAACTTCTTTTACAATAAGGTTTTGTTAGGGAGAGGTTGCAAGCTCATCAAGCTCATGTTGCCAGAGCTTCAGCATGAAAAAGCAGCGGATGCAACACTATAAAGAATTGCAAATGCATGCGGTGGGCACCAACAATAACATCATGCAGCACCATGTATAACAAATTGAGCCATGCAACAAGTTGAGATGCAATGGCACCATGTCACATTGTACATATGACAAAATAACACATGCCTTTCATGCTGACAGGGACCAACGGGCAGCAGCAACACAAGTACCATCTGCAAATGAGAATGATGAATAATCTACGCCTGGTGTCTTTGGATAGACACCCGCGTATGTTGAGGGAGGTGGCGTGTGTGGCGAAGGCGGTGCCATCGACTCCCGAGGCAGCGAGAGGGTCTATCTGCAGAGGTATCTAGTATTTTCTATATATCTCTCAAGCACTCAGCAAAGTACCCATAGGGCACTGATAGTCCTGTGATTGCTACTGCTATATGGCACAATGATGGCATCTCTTAGACTTCCATACCCCATGCAGTGTGCCGTGTGCCCTCACCTCCTGAGCAGGGCATAGCAGGGTGTACCCTGCTCCTACATTTATGAATTATTCCACTGAGCGTGACAGTCCATGTGATGGACTTCCTGTACCCCATGCAAATTGGTGCACACAGATTGATCAAAAGTTTTAGGCGCAACCACATATGGTCACACACACATGCTGGCAGGCACAAGGAGCCTCCTGCAGTTTTATTGGCAGTTGGTGGTGTTATTCACAGCTCAGGTGACAGCAGACCCTGACAGCAGCCAGCACATTTCATGAGATCTGGTTGCTTTAGCCTGCTGCTTGTCACCCCTCCTCCTGCTGCTGCTGCCGCCATGCCCAGTGTCTTATGCTCACCACCCATGCTGGTGCTGCTCTTGTTGAAGTGCTTTTGGCTCACACTCCTGCTGCTGCTGCTGCTCCTGCTGCTGCTGTGCCCAGTGCCTTCTGCCCCATTTTCCCCCTTCCCTCCTTCGCCCCTCAGCCCTGGGTGACCTCAACCGCAGCAGCACAGCAGCAGCAGCAGCAGCAGCAGCAGCAGCGGCAGTGGGCGATGAAGACCCTTGCGCATGAAGGCCCTTCTCTCCTTCATCATTGTCACCTATGACCCCACAACAACAACAACACTGATCCACAACAGCACAACTTGCTATTGTGTGGTTTACTGCATCTGCTGCTGCTGCTGCGGGTTCCACTGCAAAAGCTTCAAGTTGGAGATGCTGCTGCCTGGCGGGTGTAAAGGAGTCATCCAGTGACTGTTCAGATGCCTGGAACGCCGGCGCTGCTGCTGATCTTGGTGGAGGTGGCCACAGCTGATCTACTGCTGATTGAACATCTGCATCTACATTACCTTGCTGACACCCAGCAGCAGCAGCAGCGGCAGCAGCAGCAGCATTTTTGGGTTTACAGATCCTGCATAATGTGCTGCTGCCCTGCGGCACTGGCTGCAGCTGCAACTGCTTCGTAACAACACTGGTGCTGCTGCTGCTGCTGTGGGCTTGGCTTGCTGCATGGCTGCTGCCACTGGGGCCATGGCCAACAGCAGGCTCTGGGGAAAGTTTGATGCTCGAATGATAATAATTTGTTTCTAATTCTAGCTGCCCTGCCTTGTTAGCTGCTGCTGGCACTGCTGCTGCTGCTGCTGCTGGTGCTGAGGTAGCTGTAGCTAGTGGTATCCCCGAGCAGGCTGCTCTGCGCATCATGAGTGCTGAGAACATTCTGAGACATGTGTGCCCAACACGCTGCCGGGCTGCTGCTAGGCGGGGCTGGAGGTCAGAGGGACCAGCATCAGTATCTACAGCAGCAGCAGCAGCAGCAGTAGCCTGGTTTTTCAGGTTTCTCAACACTCCCTTACAGTTGCTCTTGTGGTTGTCTCTTGAAGAAGGACTCTGCATATTGCAGGAGGTACTAAGTGCATTTGCACACATTGATTCTTCCCCCACCTTTGGAGAGAGTTCTGTCCCCTCTGCAATAGATAGTCAGCCACAAGGCATCAAAACAATTGAGGCAGGTGGCCGATGCTAAAACTGCTAGTAAATATTGGGTACAAAGTACTGGTGATGGTTATCAGCAAGAAATTTGAAATGCAGTCAGCCAAGAGGGCAGAAACAAACCCATACAAGAATTAACACATGAAACAAACCCTCAACACAAACCCACGAAAGAGCAACACACCTATGAAACAAACCCACAAGAGAATAACACACACATAAATCAAAAATACTGAAAATTGGTGGTGGTTGTCCAACATTGACACCACACCCACCCCACCTACTACTAATCAGTACTCTGCAGCCATAGCATATACTGCCATCGGCCCCGAGCCTCAAATCCACCCAGTTGATTCACATACCCACCAGTGAGTGGATCACTCCACTGGCACTTCTCGGAATTCACCCGCTCCAGCACAGGACCAGCAGCAGCAGCAGCAGCAGGAGCCTGCCTGCAACTGCCGCCGCTGCTGCTGCTACTGGCAGCAACAGCTGCAGCAGGGTCATGATGGCTGCTGCTGCTACTGCTGCTGTTGCTGTGAAACAGGCCATTGTTTTGTGCAGCTGGCTGCTGCTGTTGCATGAGGGGCATCAGTGTGGTGTCCTGCTGTTGCATTGGTGGATGTTGCCAACCATCGCCGCTGCTGCTGCTGCTGCTGCCACTGCTGCTGCTGCTGGCACAGTTTCCTTGCGCAGTAACCCCAATGGGTGTCTGCAGAGACGCCAGCAGTGCTTGCTGCAGCACAGCATCAAAAAATTCATCTGAACTGTCAGAGGGGGATGTTGCAGGCAACAACTCACTCTCATTACCCCATGATCCTGGCGGCTGCTGCTGCTGCTGCCACTGCTGCTGCCGAGCACCTAGCCAGGATTGCTGCTGCTGCCTAAACCTACCACTCCTGCTGCTGGTGCCACTTCCGAAACGGCTGCTGCTGCTGACTGCAGGGCTGTATGAAAGATTTAACAGACTGCCGCTGTTGTCCACTTCTGCAGTGGGAAGCTGCTGCCGCTGGAGCTGCTGCTGCTGCCACTGCTGCTGTGCGTGATGTAGAGCAAGGGGTCCTGTGCTTTCATGAAGTGATGCCCTGCTGTGGTGTATAAGCCCATTGCTGCTGCTGCTGCTGCTGCTGTTGCTGGTGTTGCTAAATTGTGGCAGGTCGAGTGGTGTGCGACAGACTGGGCAGCTGCAAGCACCGCTGCTGCTCTGCTGCTGAAGCCAGGCCCTCAAACACTGCAGCACAAACAGCAGTAAATAACAGTAGCAGCAGTAGCAGCAGCAGCACAAACAGCAATCAACAGCAACAGACATAAGCAGCAGCAGGGTTGGTTGCAGCAGCAACAGCAGAAATGGTGCAGCTATTTGCAAAGAGCAGGTTTTATATATATCATGTGTGTTACTATGTAAACGCAAACCATAGCTTCATTGCAGGCAAGCGGGGCTAACGAACTAACCAAAGTACTACAGCTGGCTATCAACTAAGCTGGCCACAGGGGTGTACCCTTACCTGTTGCCTATTGCATCCTTTGAGTATCAGCTTATTGTCCCAGAATTTTTCTCTGTCATAGAAAAAGTCTGGACGATTAAGTGGATACTCGAAGGATGCAATAAGCAACAGCCAGCTGGTTATGTATATGTATAAAGTCTGCTCTTTGGAGGTTATCAGTGCCTTCGCATTTCATTGGGCACCAGAACATACCTGCACAAGCCTTGGTGAGATTCGAAAAATATTCTTATTTGTTACATCATACTTGTTGCAGCAATAAAGCATTCTTACAGCAATAAAGCAGGATACCTGTGCACAGCCATCAATAAGAAGCTATTTTAACATCATCACAACCTTTCAAAGACATTGTGGTCCAGTGCAATTGAAAATACTATTTGTGAGAGATCTACTAGAAGGCCTATACCTCATTGGCCTGCTGTGTCATACAAATTGTATCATCTGGTACAGCCGGCAGGTACCAACCATGTTCTGAAGTGCTGAGGAAAGAAACTTAGACAATGCTGATGACCTTTGAAAGAACTACAGCCATTGACAAGAAATCCTTGAAAAACATATCACAGCATAATACATTGTTATACTGAAATTTTCATTAACATTATCAATCCTCATCCCCACAAACCTGTAAATGAAAAGCGTGTCCGCAAGGCAGCTTCTTTGCCCTTGTCATTTTGTCACGACAAATAACACAATCTGACTCTCCAGCTCCCCCTGAATAACACACCTCCGCATCCGGCAAGCTCTTATTCAGGTTCAGCAGCATCGCCTGGTGCAATTTGTGGCTGTGCACACGTTTGAACACAGACAGCACCACTGCTCGAGTGTCGAGCAGCAGCAAGGCGTCCAGCAGCTTGAAATCAAGTCCGTGCAGCATCCAGACCAACAGATGATGCAGCAGCGTCAGCAGCTGCACCGAAACATCCCCGAACAGCTCCAATTTGTAAAAGAAGGCATCGCGGCCGCTGCCTTGCCAGCGCTCCCACCAGACAACTGCTGTGTCATATGAACAGGAATACATTGCTGTGCCTTTTGAGCTTCTGGAAGTGGTGTGGGTTGCTGCTGCATCGTCCAGCAACAGCGCCAGGCAACTACAGCAGCATGCAGAAGAGATTGTGAACAGCAGGACAAGCAGTAGTTAGCAGCAGCAGCAAGAGGTGCTAGTTAAGCTCGTGTTGCAGTTGGGGGTGTTGAGGTTCAATGTTGTTTGGTGGTGGTCACATACAGCGCCGTTCATCAAGCTGCTCATGGTGACCGCTGCTGTCTCTGACCTCCAGTGTAGACAGGCCAAAAAAGAAAAGCCGCCACTGCTTGAAACATATCTCCCAATCAAATGCAAGTTATCTATGCAAGTTGTGTTCGAAGATGGCACTTACATATGGATTTTGAAATGCATGACCCACAGAAGCCTGCTGCTTACAGCTCACATGATGCTCATGCCGCTGCCAACAAAAGCAAAAAGCAAAAAGCAAAAAGCAAAAAGCAAAAAAAGAAGGAAGACAAACACACCTGCACGCTGCCCTTGCTGCTTCAACTGCTGTTGCCCCCATGTCAAGCCCCAGCAGCATGACTAGGGCCCCACTTAAACCCCACAACTGCTGACACAGAAGTGACATGCCCACCCCATTGACTGCCAGCACCACCACCAGCAGCAGCAGCATGCGGGCTGGCCTAGACAAACCAGCGGTCGGTGCTACTGACAGTGCGGAGAGCCGGCCCTTGGTAAGGCTTACTAGGGCCTTGAGCTGGCCGATCATGGCCACCCTGTATGCAAATGTGGTGCATTCAGTAGTTACGGTTGCGGTGTTGAGTGTGCTTCAAACTCTTGAAAGGCTCTGTTTGCTGAAACCAAGGAGCTTTCTAGCTTGTGGTGGTGCAGGATGTTCTAGCTTGTGATGGGTGGCCATGCGTGTTATGTGCCTCCTGTGCACGCCGATGTTACCTGTGGTGGTGTAACAAGTTATAAGCCTCTATTCCAAAGGCCACTTCATGACAGAAAATGCCCAATGCACTGCTGCCAGGGAGTTTTGGTGATGTACTGCTTACCAGGGTAACCACTGCAGGAGTGTAAGTTCTGGGACCACTACCATCCCGACTAGAGCCGTTTTGAAGCATAAGTACTTGAGAAGCCGTTGTCCTATTCTTCCAGCTTCCGCACATGTTACTTTGCCCAGCAGGCAGCTGCTGGTTGCTGTTGTGGCACAGCTGCCAAGTACCCACAGTCCCAGCTGCATACGATGCGGCAAATCTGCACGGCCTTGGATACGCAGGAGAGGGCACCTGCAAGTAGATCAGTAATGAAAAGCGCGGTTTGTTGAAGGGCGGCTGCGGAGCTCCGGCGGACGCTGCATCCAGTACTTGGTTCTTGTTGCTACTGATGACTTGTACGTCAGTACTGGTGCCTGGCGAGCAACCTGTTGAGCAGTCGAAGGGCTACAAAAGAATACAGACAAGCTAACGAATGTGCTTAGAGATAGCACACTTCAGTGCGACGTGCAGCAGAAGTACATACCCACAAGTTCCTCCAGTCTAGTTCGCGATCACAGAGCTGTCCTGAAACATCGCACTTCCAAAACCTTAGTCTCTGCCGACATTGGTAAACTGCTGTCGTAGCAACTGTTTACGTACCTCGTGACCCTGGTGACGCGGCAGGCAGAAATGCCGAGCCTTTCTGGTTGATCGCAAAGCCTGGGTGATCAGTTCTGTCCACACATGTTTCAGGGGCCAGGCTGGCAAAGTGGATGCTGACCTGCGGGGAGAATGTTGTTATGCTGGGTTTGCCTGCCACCATCAGCCAATTGTTAAGTGCACGTGCGAATCACCAGCTTTGGACTGTTTGCACAGAATAACTGGCTTGCTGAATGTCCTGCACGCTGCCAACGACCTTACTTGGTCCTTGGCGGGTAAGGGGGAGTTTGGACGCCCGGGCCCTTGAATGCACGAGTCCACGATCCCGTGCAGATTACACACACCACAGTGCCCATAACAGCAACGTTCGTTGCACTGCTGATAATGAGCTGCATTAGGAGGTGGAGAGCAACTGACACTTCAGGCGCCCTTCGCCGAAGAGGCCGAGGGCATGTGAGTTCACTGGAAGCTGCCTTAAAAACCTCACGACAACGCAGCAGCTGAACCTCGTCTACATCAGCAACGCAGAACCCCTGCTGTCCAAGGTAATGAGACATATGTCGTCCCCTCACCCCCCTCACTCACTCATCTTGCAGCGGTGCGCTGCTACTAGTGCTGCCTGCTCCTGCCGCTGCTCCTGCAGCTGCTGCCTCCTGCTCTTCTCGAACCCTCACCCAGTGAGGTTTTGGATACGTATCCCTAAACCACTCCGTCCCGTATGGCCACGGCTCCTGCCTGCCGTTAGGCGTCCAGACCTGCATCTCACTCAATGGGCTGGCAGCTGCTGCATCTTCAGGGCTTAGTGGTGGTTTTGGTGGATGAGCATCAAAGACATCACGCAGCTCCCCTCCCAGCATTTCTTTCTGCTGGGACAAAGTAGCAATGCCGGCCCACAGAGCTTCCCTGTGTTCCTGCAGGATGGCCCACACCTCTTCATAACACTGCTTGATCACCTTGCGCACTTCATCAGTGTACCTGCAGCAGCAGCAGCAGCAGCACATCAACTGAGCAATTAGGCCTCTGCTTTGGGACCTTTGCAGTGAGCTGCATCCCCTCATACTACAAGCATGCATGCCAATTCAGATAGCACACCCATGATGCATGATGCATGGCAATACGGGTGACTCGTAGCAGTGCTGCCAGCACAGGACAGCAACTGTTCAACTTTGTAACATCCCTCTCTCAAACAAGAAAGCAACAGTTATTACCGCTGCCACATGCACAGCAGGGCGCAGGAGCTGCATTCGGGGTAAGGAAAAGCCAGCAGCCTACAGGGGGTTATTCGTGCATGTGTCAACAGCCAGGTATCAGTAACGCCATAACATCAATGTGATATCAACTCAACAAATTGGCACAGCAGCAGCAGCAGTAGCAGCAGCAGCAGCAGCAGCAGCAGCAAGTCCCAAAGCTACTGCACATGCATCATGCATGATCAAGTAACTTGTAGCAGTAACTAGTGGCTCTGGCCACACAGAGTGGTGTCTCACCTGAGCCATGTCGGGTCAGAGGGGTCCAGTGGGTCAAACCTCAGCTCCTCAACCCTGGTGGGCCAGTCAGCAGTGGCGTCCATGGCATCAACACTGATCACCTTGCGCGGCCTGAAGGCACAGCAGCAGCAGCAGCAGCAGCAGCAGCAGGGGCGGCGGCAGCAGCAGCGGCGGCGACGAAGCGGGATCTGTTGACAAAAACCACATGTAAGCATGCTGGCATTGCAGGGTGAGGAATTGCCAGGCTTGTGGCACCACCTTTCATGGGAAGGAACATCTGATCCAATAATGGATTATGGCTGTTATTAGCCAGGCACTGGCAACCATAAATTGTACTACAACAAGAGTGACTGACAAGAATGACCAACAAACAAATGACACAGTTGAAGGGCAGAGAAAAAGAATTTTCCAAAAAATGTGAAGAGATGCCTCATGAGAGCGTTTGTTGGTGTCCCTCATGGGCCCCGTTGTGTGGTATGTATCGTGAAGTTCGGTATGCACACCAGGCAAAAGTGCCATTGGACAAGTCCCTCTAAAGATGCTTTTTTTGATCCTAAAGGGAGTGTTACACATAGATACTGTCACGGTTGGACTCAAATGATGCTCTCCAGGCATGCATAAACCTAAATCATTCAGCCAGAGAATACAACATAACGGCAATGAAGGGAGGCAAGGCATGTCACATGCACAGTACTGTGCCGCAGCCCAGCTCACCTGTTGCTGCCCACTGCAAAATCATGGCTGTACGGCTGCTGTGCCCAGGTGGTGATGCCAAAGTCACTCATGCCGTAGTAAAACACAAACTTTTCCGCCAGTCGCCGGGCCCGTTTGATGTCAGCGATAGCAAAGTTGGTGTCTTCTCCGATCACCAGCTTGACCGCTGTGCTGCCGGCCAGTGCCACCCGCATGCGATCGAGGAGGCGGCCACGAGTGATCATGTTGTAGTCCTCGTCCCTGCAGGACAGCAGCAGCAGCAGCACCAGATGAACTCTAGATCTCAAGCAGGAACACACTGTGTGGATTGGATTATCCCCTTACACCTGGGCTCTAACCCTATGGACTTCCAAGTCTAATGCTGTAGACATCAAGCAGAAATTACTATACAATGCACACTGCCATCCACATATACCCCCATGGACGTAACGTGAACATAACACTCCGATGAACTGCTTTAAAGTGAACAGTTTCAACTGATAAATAACTTACGTCCCCCTGGCAAACAGTGTTCTGGAGTAGCTGCGCCCCTTGGGCTGCACACTGACACGCTCCACAGGCTCAATACGATTGTAGCGGGCTCTCAGAACACTCGCCACAAGCGCAATGCCGACCTGCAGCAACAACAGCTTTTGGTTTTGGTTGTTTTGCAGGGCACCAAGGAATGGCACCACTGAGACATCAGACGGTTGTATACCTTTCCCCTTGGCAGAGCAACCCAGATAATAGTGAATTTAATTGTGATTTTTCCTCTACAAGTGTTGTTGGAGGAAGCATAATACACTGATTGATGGTTACAACGAGTGCTATGCTCGTGGAAGAAACAATTGTTAGTGCAAGCGGGGAGGATTGTACCGCACAGAACCACCAGTGGTTTATGGTTAACCGCAAAAACGGTGTACTACTTCTTGCAGGGCCGTTAAAACGGTGTACTACTTCTTGCAGGAAAAAACCTTTTTTGACAAAGAATCTACGCACCTCCTTGGCTGAGAATGCCAGCAGTGGTAGCCTGTGGTTGGTGGGCAATGGTGGCCGGGTCTCTCCTTGCGTGAATCTGTCTACTCCGGCGTACATGTCCTTCTTGGTCAAGGTGGTGCGACCAGCTCGCACAGCTGCATGAGAAGAAAACAAAAGCGTCAGGTAGCAACAGCAACACAGCAATGAGAACTTCTCAAATGATGATAATGGCAGCAGCCACACAGCCATGAGAAGTTAATAACAGCAACAGCCACACAGCAATGAGAAGTTAATAGAAGCAACAGTCACACAGCAATGAGAAGTTGATAAAAGCAACAGCAACACAGCAATGAGAAGTTAATAAAAGCAACAGCCACACATCTGGGTATGACAAGAGGTTTGTGAAAAGGTTCACTGTGGTTGCTTTGACAGTGTGGGTGTGAAAAACTCCTGTAAGTTTAGACTGGATCATCCCAGCCAGCACAACACTTTAGACTGCTGCAGACGTAGCAGCATCACATGATGCCCCATGAACAAGCAAGGCCAGTTGTTGACTGAGGCTGACAGTGTCAAACCACAGCACTATAATACACAACCCCTTTATGTTTTTTGTTTCATTTGTTTGCCACTTCTGGCATACACCACCTGCCAAAACCTTATCGTGTGAGTTACACAAATAATCAAATGTACAGCAGAAAAGCATCCTGAAACTGCACGAATCCTGCCCCTTACCATTCAGTTGTGCTTCGTTGACAATGTTGCCAAGGTCAGCTCCCACAAGACCAGGCAGGTCACGGGCCAGTTGCAGCAGATCAACATCAGTAGCCACGTCCTTGTTGCGCAGCTGCAGCCGCAGGATGTCATAACGGCCCTCAGTGTCCGGATGTGGCATGCGAATCTGCAGCCACAAGCGACAAGACACCGACCATGATGAGTGCTTGCAGGAGTGATCAACATGATGCGCATGTTTCTGGCCTGCTGCTGAAGTGATGAAGAGTTTTTCAAATAGAGAGTGAAGGGGTATCTTAAAGTGTTGTGCAATGATTCGAAAGTGCCAAGGGACATGAATTCAGGGCATCTGGAAGAGCCAAGGCACCGACTAGGAGCATCTGGGTACTAAGCAACCATCTGGCCAGTGGTACTGCCAAACATACAATAACCGCTCTTGATGCCAAACATACAATTATCGCTCTTGGCGTGCTACTGCAGACTCAACCAACAAGTTAACTCTCAGCATTCTTGGGGGCAATACATTACTCAACAACACCATTCCAATGCCAGCGGGCCGTCTTACTCTGCATCATGAGAATGTGAAGAGTACCGACTTAGTCGGTGCAAGCACCCATGTATAACATTCCTCTCTCAACAAGAATAAAAAGGAATAAAGTATTAGATGATATTTTGCAAGTAAATCCACCTTTCTGTCAAATCTTCCTGGCCTCATGAGTGCCGGGTCCAGCAGGTCGGCCCTGTTTGTCGCCCCAATGAACACCACGCCTGTATCTGGGGTGAACCCATCCATCTCCGTCAACAGCTGATTCAGGGTCTGCTCACGCTCCTCGTTGGCATTGCCCTCTACAGAGGAGAAGTGGCAAGACAAAACAGGGGAAAAGATTTAAAAAAGGATGCAGGAACATCTCTGGAAAATTGCCAAGAGAGTCTAGGCAGCTGAAAACGAAGAGCTGAGAGCGCACCAAAAGAAGATCAAACAATGAGCAGACCGCAACTTTTTGTTTTTGAATCCAGCCTTGGGTTGTTAAAGGCAAGTTGCACACTGCACTGCTGTAATGGAGACAATTGCATCCTTCCGCAGTGCTGGAATGAAGCATTGCTACTGCTATATGAATCATTTTCAGGACTCTCATTTAATCCGCACCTGCACTTGATCTCTTGAGCCCGAGGGCATCCAACTCATCTACAAAGATGACACAGGGGGCTGCCACTCGTGCACGTTTGAAAAGATCTCGCACACGGGCCGCTCCAAGACCCACGATACCTTCAGTGAACTCAGTACCAGTCATCTGGACAGCAGCAGCAGCAGCAGCAGCAGCAGCGGCGGCAATGGGTGTCATCACAAGCGGCAGCAGCAGTGGGTTTCAGCAGCAGCAGCAGCAGCATTGGCTGCCATAAGCACCACCACCACCAGCACCAGCAGTGGGTGTCAGCAGCAGGAGGAGTGAGCATGAGCAGCTGTGGGATTCAGGGTATTCACAATGCTGCTCAGTGCAGCAGGCAGAAACTTGGAGCCCAGCATGCCAATCCAGCAGTTTGTAGTTCACCTCAAAGTGGTGTTACATGTAAGGATGCAGACATGTTGAGTTGATGATGGTTGGCCACCATGACTACTCCAGCAATGCTTGAGCAGCAATACATGGCATAAACAACACAACTTGCAGCTAAACGTCTGCCGGTCTGAGGAACATTACATGACATCAACACCACACAACGCTTTCCACCTGACAAGAAGGACCAGCAGGACATAAATATCCACAAACCTTCCTCAATCACATTGACATTACATTACAGTAACGAGATAACATCTCCCAAGTGACAGATCAACCTGCGGGGCCGGTGGCATGGTTGCTATGGCTGATGGGTGCTTCCTAGAAATATAGATGCACCTCAAGGACAGAGACTCACCTGGTAGAATGGTACCATTGCCTCACCAGCCAGGGCCTTGGCCATGAGTGTCTTACCAGTGCCAGGATCACCCTCCAGCAAGATGCCCTTGGGGGGCCTGGCACCCAGCTTACTAAACGCCTTGGGGTCTTTTAAGAATTCAACAACCTGCACAGGAAGGGGGCAAGGTGATGTGATTTATGGAATAAAGACACGATTTATGACAGCTGGAAGTTAGAGCAGAGTTCAAAGAGACACCCCTACATATTCAATTGGGGCCAAAATCAAGGATGCAGCCCTGGAGGAAGGCCAGAGGGAGCTTTATTGCTGGCCTTTGTACGTATTATGCTATGCAAAATGGGATCACGACGGCTCTGGAGAGAATTTTTGTGTACGTACATACTGGTTGAACGCATCCGTTATATACACCATACCACAGCTTTGAAACTTTGTATACGTACATACTGAACTAAAGTGGTCGTATACATAATGCCGACGGCTTTGAAAATAAATGTATGTACATACTGCATTAACATGGCCGTTGTAAGTAAACATACCTCCAGCACTTCACCCAGGATTGGATCAAGGCCTGCAATGTCCTTGAACTCCACGCCAGTGAGACCTTCCTTACGCGCCGATGCCTTGCTGCGGGCAAACTCCTGAGCGGCCCCAGGGTCCTCCTCAAGTGTTTTGATATCCAGGATGCGGCTACGCCTGCAGGACACAAATCACAGTTTCAAATATACATTTATGATTATAAGCAAGTAGTAAATATATTTTATAATATTTGGATATATTATTATGATATATAATTGCACCCCAAGGCGGGGCTTCAAGACGATACAATGGGCTCTGAATTAGAGAGAGTTAAGAGATCCAGCAGGCGTGCTGGATGGTAAGAACGGGACCATACCAACTTGACCTGCAGGTGACTGTGGGCTTAAATGCACTGGTTGTTGCATATTGTCTTCACCATCATTTGTTTGCAATACACAGGATTGTAGAAAGTATGGCGGAGGTATGAATGTTTGGTTGCTATGCCACCTCAAAGCACGGCAGCAACACTGTAGCTGAGCAGCAGCATCAGGTGTCAGTGAACCACAACAAAAATGGTATATTCAGTTCATCCACAGATGGTGCTGATGTTCAATGATTACCCTTTCCGGCCGAGCAGCCCTTGGGACTGTCCAGCCTGCTGAGAGAGTGAAGCTGCTGTTGAGCGTTCTGTCAGCACATGTTGTGCATTTTGCCCATCAGACACACTGAACCACCTACTCATTTATGTTTATGTATTCTTGCATGTCAACATGTACAATGTTCATGTATAGAAGACAGTCAACATGATGCATAAGATGGTTTTATCCATTACCATTATTTATTTATTTATTTATTTATTTATTTATTTATTTATTTATTTATTTATTTATTTATTTATTTATTTATTTATTTATTTATTTATTTATTTATTTATTTATTTATTTATTTATTTATTTATTTATTTATTTTTATTCATTATGATGCAAGTCACCTGAGGGAGGGTATGACAACACCAGCAGTAAGTACAATGAGGAAGTACAGCGGTCCGGTGTTATTTGGGTTCCAGGCAAAGGGTATAGCAGGCAAGGGGGGCAAAAACCTGCAAAACATCAGCACCAGCAGCAAGTCCAGTCACTGAGTGTACACTTTCCCACAGATGATGCTCTAGACAAAACTTAGACGTCAGCAGGTCTTTTGTACTTGTGTAATTTTATCTGAAAACCTCTATTGTGACTGTTCAAATCTCTACAGCTGCAAGCTGTGAAAGCGTAGCACATGATGTCAACAAATCTCAAGCTAGGCAAAGAAAAAACAATCAGTAGGTGGGCTATATGAGCTGGCAGTCTGCCATGCATGGGGGACCAGCTAGAGGTTTCAGATCTGCAGGAAAGGTTTGATGGCAGACTTGCAACGCCCGAGACATTCCTGCTCTTTGCTCATTGAGATATTAAGATGAGTGTTACATGATGTCGTGATCATAGCTGTGCCTGGTTCTACTGCCAGTAGCACACCTGAATATGAGGGTGTCCCTTATCTCCTTCAGTTGGTATATGCCACTGGCATCCAGAGCAGACCTGACTACCTGCATAAAAAAACCAATATATGCAGAAATGATTTGATTGCAGGCTGTTTACAGAATGACTACTTTGTAGTCGTCATATCTATTGAATCTAACAACAAAATCCCTTAACAGCACAAATCGCATCAGGGCATAGAGATGCAGAAACAGAGAAGCGCAGCAGAAGTCTGCACCACCATGAAACTCAAATAGCTTGTTACTGTTAGCAAGTGTCGAGCAATGCTGATAACTGATTGAGAAGCTTGCAGCATGAATCAAGAAGAGCAGAGACAGTCAACTGGGGACATATATATCATGCAACTTACCGACACAATGCCTCTGAAGTTGGGTCTCATGAGCCAGTCCATCATGGGGCCCTGGGAGTCATTGGCAGTACGATGCCAGCTCACATCCAGCAGCTTCTCACCAGGACAGTCATACGGGTACGCGCCTGCAAACATTATCCCAGCATTGATTATGGCCACAGGGATGCATGGCTGACGGTGACCTTTCCTGGAAGCACAGGTTATAAGTCACCACGCCACAATCCACATATGCATGCAATGCATTGAAGATTGAGAATGGAGGTTTTTGCCTGCAAGTGCAATGTATGGAATAGCTACAGCAAGCGATACAAGTAATGGTTTCAGTCCTGCGGGGCGGAGGACTATGAAATGGTCACTCGTATCGCTTGCTGTAGCTATCCCATGCATTGCACTTGCAGGCAAAAACTTGCATTCTCAGAGTTTCAGTTATACATTGCTAGCAGGAGCCGCAGAAGCATCAGTTGCATGAGTACATAGACTCCTTCCAGGCGTTGCAATTATGGCCCTTGGGGCGCATCAGCACAGTACTGACCTGGCGTGACTGCATTCCTACTTGTCAGCTCGACCACTGCTCTGGCTGGTAGCCGCTGCTCATATGCCTGGAACACCTGAGCATGATAAAACACCAACATAGAAGGTAATCAGAGATCATTGCTTGCTTGAAAAGAATAACTCAAAATGACACAAAGCTGAAATGGCTGGCTTTTGACCATCACTGTTTATCAACAAGACTGTATCAATAGTTGTCTTCAAGGTCTACATATGATAGTAAACAAATATCATTCGGTAACTGAGCATCGGTTAATCTGAAGAAAGGTGTGGAGGTTACTGGTTTACCTGCTCAAAAGCCTGATTGTACCCTACAAAAGGCTCTAATTCGGTATTGGAGGTGCGCTTGGGCTGCCACACTGCTTCAACACCAACTGCAGGACAAGCGAATGTGCATCCACACATCAAAATAGTCCCAGCAAGTGTCTATTGGAGTGTCAGAAGCAGAGATAACATGCAGGAAATGGACTGTAGCCTTTACATAAGAGCAGCAAGTCAACCTAAGCTTACTCTTCCACTAAGGAGGCAAAGTACTGGGGAGGGGGGTAACACACATTGAGCACCATGACTCAGTTTGGTGAGCCTGATGTTTCAAACAAATCCAGTTCAACAGCAATGCTCACCAATCCAGGAGGCTGCCAAGTAGCATCAAACACGCAGAAAAGTGCCCAAAAAAGGGCACTATACACATACCTCCTTTAGCATAGTCCTGCAGGAACACTTCAGGTCCCGGAGCTGGCAAATCAACCCAGGCCTGAGAGCCAGCCTGAGTCGTGACCAGGGCTCGCCAGCCTGGCCAGCCTGACACTGCTGTGTAGCCGCATTGGAAAAACTGAACGCGCCAGGGGTCTGCATCAGGCCTGGCAAAACAGCAGTTAATGGAGGAATTTCAGGCAAATCAATAGCGGACATGAAAAGGAACTTACAGGGTTGGCGGGGCCATCAGACTGTTAGATTTTGAAGGAACAATCTTCCATCATCTGGGCTTGCGCAGTAGAGGGTATGCAAATCCATGCTTTGATGCTGACAGCAGCAGTGTCTACAGGGCCGTGTACACCCAGCCTTTATGCATTCAAGCAGCACACTTCTAGGCATGATAATTCCACACATCATGGAGTTCCAATGATGGAAATAGTCATTGCTTACTTGAATTCCTCAGAGGTCCAATTCCTCTGCCTGAGCCCAGTTAAGAAAACCTGGGTGTTCATCTGGGGCAGCTGCAACCAGTTGGGTTCCACATCAAAGTGATAGTCTCCTAAAACACTGAAGGGCACATAATTGTACAGCTCAGCAGCTGGACGGTCTTCGGGCCCCTGAGAGAAAGAAAGAACCGCAGATGAAGGATTAAACATTCACAAACCAGACTGAAAATCCTTGAAAACCAGCCACTATCACACTGAGCGGTTCAGCTGCCAGTTGCCGGAAGCATTGAGCTGATCTGAGACCAGATCCCAGACAGGTTAGATCATTACTGTGCTGATCATGCAGCGCATACGGCACAGAGGGGTTCTCGGGTGGTTTCCTCCTTCACAAATGAGATCGGATCATCATGCACTCCGCCTTGTTCAAAAGTGGATTGAATTCACTGGGTGAATTCGAGGCACGGGGCCGATGGCAGTAAATGCTATGGCTGCATAGTACTGATTATTAGCTCATAAGGAACTGGGTCAGCAACAGACCATGGGGTTTGATCCCGGGTCATGGACCAGCTCGGCATGCTCTAACACAACATCGGCGAAGCGGGGGCCCTCTGAAGCAATGCGTTGAAGATCCTGCAAAGACCAAATAAACACACATTAGTGACAGGCAGTCACTACACTCAAGAGAACACAGCATTTCCATAACCAAAGGCGGTTGCCAAGTGGGCTGGTGCACATTTGGCAATGGCTACTGCAGAATCAGCTACCTGAACAATTTCTGATGTTTATGTCACTGCTGTAGTTTAAACCCAATCTACAGGCCTGTCAGACCAGCAGCAGCTCACTCCGCTCTTTTGCTCTTTGTTTGCTGCATTATGCGTTTCATACAGCAGTTGCATTGTAATACCAGTGCCTGCACTAGCAGCTGCCTGTTGATGCAGCTGCAACCCTGGCACACAACATACCTCTACACTGAACTTGGGATGTGGTGCTGGCACTGCTACTGCTTTGCCCTTATCCAGGTCCTGCAGGGCTTTCCAGTACATCTCAGGCCACTCTTCCTGCAAGCAAACACCAATTACATCTAAGGCAGCCAAAGTTGTTTACGTTTTTGAATATGGTATCTTGATCTCAACTTGCCTTGATTGACTGGGTTTGCAAGGTTGATAGTTGATATGTAGATTGAGTTATACCCATGGTTGCCATCCGGCTGCCATCTCAACTACATGACCCGCAATCAGCTCAGGCTGCTGTATGGTGCTATGAGATTCCAATTGAGCATTTGGTGATGTACCTCGCTGTTGTGCTGCAAATAAAGCTTGCGGTGTGCATACAACTGGACGAGTACAGGTTGAGCATAGCTGCATATATTGCTAGTCTGTATTCATCATGCATGTCAAGCTGCTGCCCCAAAATGCTGTCATGCCGACTCCCCGACTTTGGGCGTGTAAACCAGGGATTCGCATGCCTCATGATGGTACAGGCTGCTGCTGCTGCTGATGATGATGATGATGAGGCCTTGCCACTGTGGCCTTGTCACTGTGTTGTAGCTGTGGTATAGTAGCAGCTGCTGCAGCAGCACGCACCCCGTGGAATATGGGCAGTCCCTGACCAATCAGATCCAGCTCATCATCATCAGTAATGACCCGAAGGTCTGGGACCTGCTCCACAATGCATAGAAATGAACATTCTATTAAAGTCCTGGCAAAATGTTGATTCCAAAAAGGGCATCAAGGGAACATGCACCTGCTTGCTTTGTGTGGTACGCAACAATACAGCCATGGGTAGTGTGCAACCTCTGTGCATCATCTCTGCTGTTGCATTCAGCCGCTGATATGTCTGATCCAATGTGTTGTGACTGTATTGACTGCACTTGGCATGCCGAGCAGCTCATGTGTAGGTAAACAGTCAGAGATTCAACATCAGTGATATACTACTATCGTGCTGCTGGCACCAGGCTCGCAGATTGCCCACCTGGACATCTCCCGCTGCGGCTGCTGCTTCTGGCTGCTGTTGTACATCTACCCCATCTAACCCGTCTAATAGGTCTTCAGTGTCTATGAATCTAGGCTGAATTTCAAATCTATCCGGATCAAACTGCAGGTACACGCCAGGTTGCTCATCCTCTGAGGGTGCAACCTGCACCAGCAGTAGATCGCCTTCTGGCTCCGCTGGGGCCTCTGCTGCGGCTGCTTGCTTGTGCTTTCTAACATGACAAATCTGTTGTGAGCTCGAGGATCTTGACTTCCATTTGCGTGGACGGAATGTACTCGAAAGCCTTGTGACAGCAGTGACACCTCGTGCAGGCCAGGGTAAAGCGCCTGGATGTCGTTGCAGGCTGCCCGCCTGCATCAATGTCATCTGTTAACCTAATGAGCGTCCCGAGGCGCCCCCATAGCACCGAAACAAACTTAAACAGGCATGACCCTCCTGCTGCTGTTGTGTTGGCGATGCCTTCGCGTGATCAAAAAACACAAGAGGTATGCGACCGATCAATGTAGTACGTTGAAGAATAATGTGCCATTCGATCAGCCAGTTCTTCAAGTAACATGAAGGCAGTGTCAAAGAGAGGTCCCAGACTGCAGTGCTGCTGTTCTTGTCTCAGGCTGCATGTCAACAGCATTCAGTGAACATTTGGTTACATCCAGTGACAGTCTGGCGCTGCTGAACGACCATGCGTGCATGCAAGCACAATAATGGCAAAAGATGCGAAGCAACCTACTAGGGATAAAGCCGAAGCTGCAACTGCCAGTCAATTGATCAATCAAACCAGTCGTGATGTTACAGCTGAGCAAAGACAGCAAGCACCTGTGGTTTTGCCCAGCACTGTCATCAACCTGGCTGTGCACTCTCTGTTGATGATCACAGTGCCGTTTGTGCTCTTCTTCGCGACAAGCTACGGTGCCCTTGATTGTAAGTGATGGATCAGACTTATTGTCGCACAACTTGCCCGTAACACGATTCCATTCAAGTGTCTAAGCACTGGTGCTGGCACTTGCAGCTGTGTTCACAGTGACTGGTGCCCCAGTGCCTCGTCAGGAGGTTAAATACTACATAGGAGCTGGGTTGGCTGTTCTAGGAGTCAACCTGGTGGGTGGCACTGGAAGCAGTTCATCTCAGACATCATCACTGTACCAGTTCAGCAGCATTCATGCAGCGATCCCAGTATTTGTTGTAATAATTTGAACTGCGAGGGCACGATGCCTGCTGCAAAGCACATGTCAGAGCACTGAGGAGTTGAGGTAACCTTTGCCTGCTTGTTTCTCACCCTCTGCTACAGGTGATAGCAAGCTTTGTTGTAGCTGCGTTCAGAGAACAAGTGCCATCCCTGAAAAAGACAGAATAAAACTTTACAAAGGACAGTACAGAGGACAGCACAGGCACACTTAGTTACAGCACTTGCAGTGTATATTGTGCACCACCTAGTAGTTCAGCATTCTAGCTCCTGAGCTGTGGCCATATCCGTAGGCTGGTACAAAAGGTCGACGGCAGGCAGCACTCCTGAAACAGTTCCCTTTGGCAGCTGCTCCAACATGCAGGTCGGCATGCAGGGCGCATCTGCAGCTGAGCCAGATGACGAGGGGCAGCACTACCTGGACAGACAGAGACATGCAGCAGCAGTGCAGTTGCACAGCAGACAGCTGGCAATCGCTCTCCTTAGAGCCCAGACCAAGATGCCAAGGTAGGCTTCATGATCTTACACCAGCAGTATCACATGTGTGACAGCCAAAGCTGCCATGTTGCATGCTGTAGTGCTGTTTTTTGGAGGGTTCGCCTTCTCATGGGCTCATTCACTGCTCTGAATAAACCAAGATACTGCGCTGTGCTGGCTGCTTGCTCGTCTGAGCTAGCTGTATGCGGACTTGGCACTTGTTGTCGGCTGCACTTTGGACTGACCAGTCAGCGTGCATGTCTGCTGCAGGGGTTGCACCCTCCGTGTGCAACCGTGTCAGCCACCCCACAGAAATGCAGACCCTGCGGCAGATGGCATGAGAGAGCCTCAACACCTTCTCACAGATAACAAGCAGCGCTATGGAGGTGCCGGCAAGCTACAGGTACAGCCTGCCCTTGATGCAGAATGTAGTTTTGCAGTGTCGGGTTCAACAGCGCATGATGCTTTGAGATCTTGTTCATTTCAGTACAAATTGACATCGAGGCAGCAGGAATAGTTGATGCTGTTCATGGCTGCCATGCTGAATTTGTACAAGCGACTGTAAGAGCAATGCTCTGTGAGCGTACTAGTGTGCTTGTACTGGTTCTTGTGCTGGTATGTTGTTTAAGCACAACTTTCGCAAGGGCCTTGCGGCTGGAATGGTAAACTTCTACTTCTTCTTGAGCACAGCTGTCGTGATCAAGGTTGCTTTGTGGGTGCCAGCATGCAGCGATGGCAAACTGATGCATTTACAGCATGGCATAATTCAGTCACTTTCTGCATCATCTTGCTGGACATCTCTGTCCTATGCCTGTCACGGGACCTATCTTGATTTCTAAATGTGGGGTTTGCCATTGAGACATTCCATACCAAAGACCACAACTGGAGGTTGAGATGGTTGACAGCTGCCTAGATATAGGACCAGTACAGCCTCTGACACAGCTTGCTGACCTCTATAGGGATGGGCGCCAGGGATGGGCGCCAACTGCTGCGAATATTGTGCTTACGCAGGCGATTGCAGTAAGTGTATCCTCTACAGCAGCAGACCTACAGCTGGACAGCCAGCAGGCCAGTGCACAGCCACAGCAGGGTCAAACAGCAGCTACCAGCAAGCATGCCGCCCTCAAGCCGCGGCCACTTGTCCATCGGCAGCCTGATCCTGCAGCAGCCCAGCAGTTCATGAATGAGTCTCCCAATGATGAGCGGATGGGAGAAGGAGTGACTCCTGGGGGTGCTGCTTCTGCCGCAGCATTGAGCCATGCTCCCAGAATTACCGCTGATCCTGCACATGTTGGTCAGCAGCTGGCGGGTTGGACACGTATTGCAGCACCTGGGGAGGTGGGTGAGGGAGATATTGGTGATGTTGAAGGGCTGCAGGATGAGGATTTACTGGGTGATGACTTGGAGGATCAGGGTGACATGATGGATGAAGAAGAGTGGGTGTGATATGATGCGGGAATGCTTTTGCTGCACTGTATGTGTGTAGATGAGAGCATGGGGGTGGGATGCGCATCTCTGCAATGCATCATGCACAGGCTGGTGTGTTGTGTTTAAGTGTTGTCTGCAGTCAGGATGTATCAGCAGAAGCAGAAGGTTTCTCGCCATAAAGGCAGAGCGTAACAGTCGTGTATAGTTCACGGCATATTGGGTGCATGGAGTGCTGCTGAAACAAGCAGGGGACCCTGCATACAGGCAAGCTGTACCTTTCAACCAGCATACTGCGTGCAACTGTGTCTGTTGTTTTGTCTCTATCTAAATGATTCTTTGTCCAGCTTGGGCACACTTATCAAACAAGATAGCCACCGTTCATTGCCGCTGCTACAAGCTTGCACACATGTTCAGCTGCACTCTGAAGCGAGCTCAGCGCTCGAAGGTCTGGACATGTGTTTCAAGCTGATTTTCACAATGCTTGCCGTGATAATGCGACCCGCACAGCAACTGCCTGTTCCGGAAGTCTGCGTGCTGTCAAGAATCCCAGAAAGCCCTAGACTAGCATAACCTAGCCAGCTCAACCTCGATCAATCATGCTTACAGATTTTTGGCTTAATGCTGGCATCGCAGTATCACAAACGCAGCAGATTGCTGCTGATGCTGTTTCGTAGCTTTGTGCCTATTCAACTGCCACTGCTTTAGCCGGATATCTGCAGGTGCGACCCGAGGATGCAGCGAGAGGTAAACATTAGGCTTCACTTTTACGAAGCTCGCTTGTTCCTTTATTCAATTGCTGACAGAAAAGTAGGTTGGCAGAGCGTTCAAAGAGCCGACGTTTTACTTAAGCTGGATATACAAGATATCTTGTTGTGTTAGCTGATATACTGGTCCAGCAAGGTGGCTTAAGAGGCGTGCTAGACTAGTCTTTCAACGGTGTCCTAGGTCGGGACCTTTCTCGATCTCGTCATTCTTTCTTGGGCTCCAATATGCCCATATCAAGCATTTGGTGAGTTGCTATCATACGTGGCACTCCTGCAATGCAAGAGCAGGCTCTTCTACGGTCTCAAGGGTGGCGTGTACAAGCATACTCAAAGAGCCAACTTGGTATGACTCGTTTGCAGTTTGAGATACTCGCGAGTAAGCACTGGCGTCCGTTTAGGCCACATACGTGCAGCCTTTCCTCGCCAAACGCTATGCACGCAACCATGCCCTGCATGGCGCGGTCAGAAGCTGCAGCAGAGGTAAACAGGGCACTTGAGATCGATACCAACCGAGCTGAACAAGCTGTCGCGACCTTTTTGGGCATCAACCCTGCGCCATTAAGCAACCTTGACACTGAGGCAGCACTAGGGCACGTGCAGCGTGATAACCGCCAACTGCATACCCAACGAAGCTGGCGTAGTATAAGCGCTTTGACAATGTCTTGTTGTTCTGTCTAAGGCCAAGCACAATGCTTAGGCTGCAGATGCTTTGAAATCCCTTAGACAGGATCTTGTACAGTTGCACCCTGTGGATATGCTTCCGTAGTTGTTGTCTACAGCCCCCGTCTAAACTTCGCAGGGAGTTGCGTGGTGTAGCAGTACACTTCAAGAATGGAGATGATGAAGATAAAACGGTGCAGAGGCCCGAATCTCCAGTGCCGAAGCCAGCTGCTGTGCAGGGCAAGCCCAAAGCAGTCATGAGGGCAGTAGATGGCAATGAAGCCACAGCCAACATTGCATATGCCATGAATGATGTGTCCTTCATCTACCCCATCACACCCTCAACTCCTATGGGAGAGGCAGTTGACCAGTGGGCCAATGATGGACGTGTGAATCTGCACGGAAACGTGCTGCAGGTAATCACAGGCCTGCAAGCAATGAGCAGACAGACAGCAACCACAGCTGCAGCCTGTTCTGCAGTAAGCGCTGCAAGACCAGCAGAGGCTCTTTACACCAGAGTGTGCTGCAGGTACCTGAGCCATATATGCAGCAGCTTTTTCATCCGGCATCGGCATCTCACTGTCCTATTGAGTCTGCATCCTGCTACTGCCACGTCATTCCACACAGGTCTTTGAGATGGAGAGCGAGGCCGGAGTAGCAGGTGCCCTGCACGGTGCCTTATCAGCTGGTGCACTTGCCACAACCTTCACATGCAGCCAGGGCCTGCTGTTGATGATTCCCAACATGTACAAGATTGCTGGAGAGCTGCTGCCCTGTGTCATCCATGTCTCAGCTCGTGCTCTGGCTGGAGAAGCGCTCTCCATCTTTGGGGACCACCAGGTACTTTATAACGGTCTACTCAAACATGCACCAATAATCACCAGATCACAGATTAATAGGAACTCACCAAACAACCTTGCGGCGACCCCACTGCAGACAGTTGTTTATGTCAGCTCCTGAGATCAAATACGCGGTGGTGGGCGTACTTGGGCTGGTGCACTGGGAATAAGAAGAATTAATAAAAAAAGTGGAGCCATAAGATGCTTGTTGTGATGTTTTTCCTGCAGGATGTCATGGCAGTCAGGCAGACCGGCTGGGCCATGTTGTGCAGTCATGGAGTCCAGGAGGCCCAAGACATGGCGCTGATCGCACACCTGGCTACGCTCAAGGCATCAGTGCCATTTGTGCACTTCTTTGACGGCTTCCGGTGAGCACCTTGATCAGTTGCAGCGGCAGCATTAGCGTAAGCAGTAGTACTGCTCGTGCTACTGACACCTGCTGTTGTAAATGGCTAACACAGAATAGTCAAGCTGATGGTTCATGTTCAGGCTGTGTGCAGCAAGCATATCATGCAACGGTTGCTACTCAGACTCTCTGGCTGAAGTTTGATACTCTCTCCCTGCATTTCACTGTTGGTATGGATCCGTTGCACCTGTTGGGGGCATTTTCCCCCTGCATTTGCAGCACGAGTCATGAGATCAGCAAAGTCTCGGTGCTGGATCAGGAGGCCATCCGCCCGCTCATGGCAGGTGTGCAAGATGCCATTCAGCATCACAGGCAGAGTGCTCTCAACCCGGCGCACCCACACCAGCGGGGAACCAGCCAGGGTCCAGACATCTATTTCCAGATGCTGGAGGCGGCCAATAAGTATTACCAGGTGACCTGATATGCATCAACCTACAGCCTTTGACGTGAGCACAAGCGCATCCATAGCCATGCACCTCTGCATGCACTGGACTGTGATCTAAGCAAGCTGACGACATCATGAACCATGATGTTGCCCAACTGGCCGCCGAGCTTGGCATGTTATGGTGGTTGATATCATCATTCTGTTGATTCACCGAGCAGTGCATGCAGAGGTGCAACGGTTGCTGCCTGTACCTGACTTGGAATGTGGTACATCTTGGCATCAGCAGTTGGCGCGAGTCACTGTACAGTTATATTGCCGGCTAAGTTGCACCTGAGCCATGAAAATGTCATGATCCTGCACAGACGTCTGCTGCATATACAGGCTGTGCCAGAGATCGTCCAGCAGACCATGGATGAGGTCGCAGCAGTGACAGGGAGCCCCTACAAGCTCTTTGAGTATGTTGGTGCTCCTGATGCCGAGCGTGTCATTATTGCTATGGGCAGCGGCTGTCCTGTGATAGAGGAGACAGTGGACCACTTGGTTGCTAGGGGCGAGAAGGTTGGCCTGCTTAAAGTGAGTGAATGCTGCGGTTTTGCAGCTATGCTATCACAGGTGCAACTCTCCTGCAGTTGGTACCCCGTGCAGCCGTCTGGCAGCTGATTGCAAGGGGAAGAAAATAAAAAAAGAGATGGGTGTTGCTGATGTTGACTGTACAGAACAGCAAAGACAACAAACACCTACTCTTGATTCTGGTCTTTTGGAGGTACAGCAGACCTCAAGAAGACCAAGATTAAGAGTAGGTGTATGTTGCCTTTGTCCTCATGTACAGTCAGCATCAGCAGCACTTATATGCCTGCGGCACTTGCATATGTCAGAGAGGTCAGCTGAACATTCAACTTGCCTCGCAGGTGCACCTGTTTAGACCTTGGAGCGCAGAGCGCTTCCTGCAGGCGCTGCCTGCCACAGCCAAGAAGCTTGCAGTGCTTGATCGCACCAAGGAAGCAGGCAGCATGGCTGAGCCTCTCTACCTTGATGTGGCAGCTACAATTGTCAAGGATGCAGTAGGTGAGGTTGAGTACTGACATGCTTCTTGCTCTTCAAATATTGCATGCACAATCCCCTGACTATGCTGCTTGTTATCTGCTGTTGGCTGTTGCTGTGGTACGCATGTAAAGGGATAAGCAACGCAGCCGGCAATGCAACTGTGGGTGCCTTATGTTTCTCCTGCAGCTGGCGGTGTATTGCGCCAGGTGATTGGGGGACGTTACGGCTTGGGCAGCAAAGACTTCACACCTGCCATGGCAAAGGCTGTTTATGACAATCTGAAGGCAGACAAGCCCAAGGATA
Source organism: Coelastrella sp. MACC-549 (assembly GCA_018290735.1). Taxonomy (NCBI): domain Eukaryota; kingdom Viridiplantae; phylum Chlorophyta; class Chlorophyceae; order Sphaeropleales; family Scenedesmaceae; genus Coelastrella; species Coelastrella sp. MACC-549. The sequence continues at coordinate 80,553 of JABEVS010000195.1, read as the reverse complement.
AGTTCACTGTGGGCATCACAGACGATGTGACCTTCACATCCCTGCCTGTTGGCCCTGATATCAACACGCTCCCCAAGGGCACTTACCAGTGTCTCTTCTGGGGTATGGGATCCGATGGCACTGTTGGTGCCAACAAGGAGGCCATTAAAATCATTGCCAAGGAGGACGATACATTCGCTCAGGTGTGCCAGTATGTTGCAGCAGTGGACATAATGATATCTGCTGTCAACTCCGCCAGCCGAGACTGAATGAGCTGTGCACTGATCTTGGATGGATGGACAGGTCAGAGTCTCATGTGTACAGCATGTTGGCAGATGGTTGATGACTCCACTGCTCAACTTATCAAGCCTCTGTAGTGCTTGCAAGCTGCCACACATCATCACATGATCTGCCACATACAGCGAACAGGTCGTTAAGACTGTTTTGGACTGCATGCTGCAGCTGATGACTGCTGTGTACTCTTGATTGCAGGCATACTTCAGCTATGATGCTCACAAGTCAGGTGGTGTGACCGTCTCTCACCTGCGCTTTGGCCCGGAGCCCATCACCAGCAGCTACCTGATCGGAGAGGCAGACTACTTGGGAGTACACCTCCAGGCTTACCTCAGCAAGTATGACTGCTTGAGCAGACTGAAGCCGGGTGGTGTACTGGTCATCAATGCCAACTGGAAGACAGCCAAGGTACAACTGAAGCATTCTTTTCTGAGCAACGCGTGGTTAAGTACTTGTATGTGTCACAAATCGACAACGGTTGGCTTCATAGATAGGCCCAGACACTGCCCAGCTTTTGGACACCTTTATCAAGACAGAAACACATGCATGCAGTGCTGTCTTGACTATGCCGTGCACTGTCTGGTAATGGCATGCTTGTGGCACATGCTCTGTGGGCAGTTTTGTTGAATTGAAAAGTCTTGATGTGGTTCCATTCTGTATGTTGTGAAGCATATGCGATTGAAGAGATTGCCGCAGCCACAGTTTGTACTTGATGTAGCATCCTGCTCCAGCTCGTCTGGGAGCTTCAAAGCATATGCCAGCTTCTCAAGGAGCTGGAGCAGGATGCTACATCAAGTGAAAACTGCATATACACTGGCAGCTTGCACAGTCGAGTGATGTCTGCTGCTACAGGAGATGGAGGCTGCACTGCCTGCTAAAGTGCTGCGTCAGCTGGCTGCTTTGAAGCCCCAACTGTACCTGGTGGATGCCAGAACTGTTGCAGACAGCGTAGGCCTTGGCAAACGGATCAATATGGTCATGCAGACAGTGTTCTTTCAGCTCAGCGGAGTGGTACCAATGGAGAAGGTATGCCTAAACCTCCAGTGCTTGATTATAAGATTCAGCCGGTACTGACAAGCACATGTTTAGGTGTCAATGTTCAAACTGCTTGACCCTTTTTTCAATGAATGGTCCAATTGGAACTTTGGCATAGTGATCCAATTTGACAATTCAATGGAAAAACATCAATGAATTTGTCCTCTTGACCTTGGAGGCAGCGAGTGTGTTGAGCCCCTGACTGTGTTCCCTGGTCACATGCACCCACAGCAGTGCACCAGTTTGTCGCCACGCTGTCATGTGTACTTGTCTGCTGCCCTCAGGCCATTCCTCTGTTGAAGGACTCGATTAAAAAAGCCTATGGGAAGAAGGGTGACAAGGTGGTTGCACAAAACTGTGCGGCTGTGGATGGCGCCGTGTCCGCAGTGCACAAGATTGAAGTGCCAGCCTCCTGGGCTACTGCAACTGATGCTCCTGAGGGTCGCCTGGGTGCAGCACATACTCCCGCTGCTCAGGCAGCTGCACAGAAGGGGGTAGCACACTTTTTGGAAGAGGTTGTAAAGCCTGTGTTGGCTATGGAGGGGGACAAGCTGCCTGTCAGGTGTGTGATGGCAACTTATATGTACCTGGTGTGTGCTTCATGGCAGTGGGCACAACCAGTAACCAACAGCATACTCAAGGCCTGCTTTTGAGCTGACATTTCATTGAAGTGCAATGCAATGAACAGCCAGGAGCCTCCCATTTGTCCATTGAGTCTTCTTACGATACAATAGCTTCCATACAATACTGATGGTGGCACTAATGCCGCAAGCACATCATCCCCGTGCTTGACTTCAAGGGCATATTCCACCTGCTTGTCGAGCCTGAATGGTTGGAGCAAACTATCAATTCACTCTTTATGCTGTGTGTTGCTGCAGTGTGTTCCGCCCAGGAGGTTTCATGCCCCCAGGCACAACATCCATTGAACAGCGCACCATCGCCAGCGCAGTGCCCACCTGGGACGCATCCAAGTGCACACAGTGCAACATCTGCTCGTTCGTGTGCCCCCATGCTGCTATCCGCCCTGTGCTAGCAACCCCGGAGGAGCTGTCTGGAGCCCCCGCCACCTTCAACACTCTGCCCATCAAGGGCTCCAAGGACCTGGCTGGTTATCAGTACCGCATGCAGGTGTCGCCACATGACTGCACAGGCTGTGAGCTGTGTGTGCATGTATGCCCTGACGATGCCCTGACACCAGCACCTATCAATGATATACTCGCCACTGAGGCTGCTAACTGGGACTTCATGAAGACCATTCCCAACAGGGGCGAGCTCTTTGACAAGGCCACAGTGAGTGTTACTGCAGGACCCCATGCTAAGCTGACTGGCTGCTGATCATGTTTTCTGCTGCTTTGCAAGAGCAGCTTGGTCCCTGTGCTTTTGCCAGCAGTTGCAGCAACATGTTCCTAACTACAGTGGTGCAACACATGCTGCCAGCGGAATAATCTGCCTGGCAAAGCATGCAATAAGTGCGGCAGTTGCAGTGATCCTATGCCGAGACAGGACACACTGTTGTTGTGGTGTGGTGCGTAGGTGCGTGGCAGCCAGTTCCAGGTGCCCCTGATGGAGTTCAGTGGGGCCTGCGAAGGCTGCGGAGAAACTCCTTATGTCAAGCTGCTAACACAAATGTTTGGGGAGCGCATGGTAGTGGCAAATGCTACAGGGTGCAGCAGCATCTGGGGGGGAAGCGCACCATCAAACCCTTACACGGTGAGCTTGTGATGCTGCCAAGGTACTGTGGAACAGCAGTACAGTCATTGGTCTGCATTGTATGACACTGTGTTTCATGACATGGCTAGGAAAGCTATGATGCATGTGTTATGCTCTTTGAACTCAATGATTGCTAGTGCATGGCTCAGTACATGCAGCAGAGCCATATACTAGGTGATGAGTGAAAAGAGCATGACCCAGTTTTTCTGCTAGTACAGTTGCCCTATTGTGAGTTGACTATGAGACGTCGTCTGTGCAGGCATCCTTTCACAACCCCTTGAGCGAGTCTCGACCAGCAACCAAGCTGCTTTATCCAGTAGTGCACCCTTGCACACTGCTCAATGACATTGTTGCCCTCACGTGTAGTCTCAACTAGTGTACTGTGGACATCTTCCTGACCAAACGCATGCCTGGACATTACGCCAGCTTGTGCAAGCTACAGCATTGCGGCTTGAATTGAGCTGATGCGATACTTACTGCTGCACCTGCAGGTGAACCCCTTAACTGGACGCGGTCCCGCCTGGGCCAACAGCCTGTTTGAGGACAACGCACAGTTTGGGCTGGGCATTGCCATGGGCTTGAAGCAGCGCCGTGCAGCGTATGCCAATGCAGTGCGCAGTCTGGTGAACAACACTGAAGGGCCCGGTAGCCCTGAGCTGCGCACTGCTCTGCAGGAATGGCTGCAGGTGGGTACACCAGAAATCCTGTGATGCTTTTCCAAGGAGAACATCCATACCATACCATACCATACCATACCATACCATACCATACCATACCATACCATACCATACAACCTGGCCCCAGAGGGGCGCCCCGGAGGAGCCAACATAGTCGCTCATGGGGGGTATAAATCCACATCGTATTCCTCAACACAATCAAACCAATATCGCAAAAGATTGTAATGATGCCATCCGGGACAACACACATTAGCTGCAGCATCCTTTGCTCGAAGTTTGAGTGTTTTCAGACCAGACCGTAGTTACAGGGCCTCTGAGTATGCAATAGGCACTTCCTGCTGTTGAAGTGCAGGTGATGGAGAACGGCCTGCTTTGCTCACAAGCTGTGAGGACTCTGGCACCACTACTTGAAGCTGAAGCTACAGCTCCCAATGCAGCAGGAGCTCTGCAGTACCTGCACTCTGTGGGCAAGGACATGCTGGAGAAGCCGAGCACCTGGATCATTGTAAGCCCATGAAAAGCTGGTTCCAGTTCAAAGCCAGGCTGCTTTGGCAAAGATGGGTGGCAGTGTTCGATCTGCTCAAGGGTTGCTTAGCCATCTTTGCCAAAGCAGCCTGGCTTTTATGAAGTGCGCAATCCCTTCACAGGCAGCCTATAAGGTGTATCAGAATGGATTTGCACACAACATCAAAGCAGCAGCGCATATCATACAATATGCTGGTGGGACAAATGAAGCTTGCCTGACAAGCTGTCGGCCGCGACGTGTTTGTTGACATTACAGGGTGGCGATGGCTGGGCGTATGACATTGGCTTTGGTGGTTTGGATCATGTGCTCGCCAGTGGTGAGGACGTGAATATCCTGGTCCTTGACACGGAGATGTACAGCAACACTGGTGGCCAGAAGAGTAAGTCCACACCCCTGGGAGCTGTGGTGAAGTTCGCTGCTGGTGGCAAGAACCGCAGCAAGAAAGATCTGGCGATGTTGGCTATGGATACCTATGGCCAGGTGGGGTGAACAGTAACATTATTATTGGATCAAACTGACAGACTCTGTCGCACTGTCAGTGTACTTCAACCATCACCCGCCTGCCGAATTTGAGCAGCATGACGACAGTTGGACGCTTGCTATGTGTTAAATTTGGCAGGCGGGTGATGGTCCAAGCAGAACTTCTTTCGGACCACCAGAATCCGATTCTGCCGATCTGCTAGAAGTTCTGCTTTGACAATCACCCGCCTGCCAACCCATAGCCAGAGTCAGTGACTCAAGCTGACAGGTGCAATATTGTTGGACTGCTAGACTTGGCTGGTTGCTGCAGGTGATGCTGGCACCTGCCAGCTTGCAGGATGCAGCCTGCAGCAGGCTGCTGAGGATCCGCCAGTTTGGATTCCCAACTGCCTGTCTTCAGCAGTTTGCTACAGGCTGAACGACCGTAGTTCAGCGCAGCTACCCTCTTGCAAGGGCAGCTGCCCAGCACACCACCTGCACAAGTGACTGCCCATGTAGCGACAGAACTGCTTCAGCTGCAACGTGGTAAAGACTTTTGGTCATTGGTCTTACGGTGGTTGAGTTGCAGTCGTGCAAAACCTGCCCAGCTGGTAGCTGCAGCAGCAGCTGCGAATCCGGTTTTCTGGTGTTGCTGTGTCTCTCTGCAGGATGTGTATGTTGCTAGTGTGTGCTTGGAGGCCAACTACAACCAGGTCATGAAGGCTTTTGCTGAAGCAGAGGCTCACAAGGGGGTCAGTCTGGTGGTCGCATATGCACCATGTGTCATGCAGGTGTGTTGCTGGTAGTTGCGGTAAAAACCATTATTTTGCACCCATAGCATTTCTGCCATCAGCCCCTCTCCTCAAATCTACCCAGTGAATTCAATCCACTTTCGTGGATTCAATCCACCGACTGGTGGTTGTGCCAGTTTTGCAGCCGCAAAGATGGGCAAGCTTTCGCCTTCAGCCGTTTGCAGCATATGTAGTGACGTGAAGCTTGTCACGGCATCTGCGCCCTGTTGCAGCATCTACACTGTGATCGTCAAGTCAAGAGCTCAAGCTCTTTACATCTTGCAAGCACTCAGAGGCAGCACCTTTCCCTGGCTTGTGCTACAGGGCATTACTGAGGGCATGAGCTGCTCAGTGAATGACGCTCGTGCTGCAGTGGACACCGGCTACTGGCCCCTGTACAGGTACACACCCATGACTGATCTGCCCAGCAGCACTGATGAGGAGGGCTTTGTCCATCTGCAGCAGCATGGCAAGCTGACACTGGACAGCAAGAAGCTCAAGGGGAATCTGGAGGACTTCCTCAAGAAGGAAAACAGGTTGGGTGCTTTGCAGGACTAGTCTGCCTCCACCAATTGAACGATTTTGTAGAGGATAGCAAACTGGGCCACGCCAACTGCTAAGCAGCCACTGCAGCCTGCCACGATCCCGGTCATCTGTCTTACATTGATGACTGACAATCAGATGCGTGGCAGAATGCGTCCTGCTGCTGTTGCTTGGGGAAGTTCAGAGTAGGCAGCGTATCCTAAAGGCCTAGTATGCAATGTGCATGCGGCCGCAGTTTTGCCACTAATGTTGCACTGGTGCTACACGTCAGTGGCACCAGTCACTGCCCACGCCGGGAGGATTGACAGCAGTCTTGCACCAAGACCACACAGTGTGACTTTGGTGTAACACTGCTGTCAGTTCTCGAAGGCCTCAGACCCAGGTACCAAACGTCAGTGTAGCATTGATGTTGTCATCTTGGACAGCGAACTCAGCTGGGCTGCCGCATACCAACAACACTTTTGTATTGCTGCTGTGCGATCTCCAGGTTCAACATCCTCACTCGCAAGAGCGCTCAGGTTGCAGACAAACTGCACCATCACCTGCAAGATGACATTGACAGCCGTCAAGCCAAGCTCAAGAAGTTGGCAGAGGAAAGCAAGTGAATGGCTGGCACGCCATTGGGTTCGACATGTCAGCACTATGGACAGCCTTAGGATGACTTCTGTGTTGACATAACAACTTGTTATGGCATGATTGGCTCTGTTGGCTTTTGCGGGGTTCTTCCCTTCTGAAGGACCTTAGGGGCAAAGTTGATGTATGGTCTGGTAAACTATGGCATAGTATGCAACAGCTGTCCTTACACGCTGAGCTTCAATACAGCAGCAGTGTTTTATAAATATGTGGGATGTATATGCAAGATCAAAAACGCGAGAAAGAGTTGGACCTTCTGATTCAGAATGCGGTCAGGCTCATTACAGACTTGCCGATTTGGACGATTAGTTGAGGACTTGCCAATCTGCATGACGAGTAACTGTTGGGTATTGGTTTTGGTTGGTATTCGGTGGTCAACCAGGCTTTGCATGCATTGTATAAGTTTGCATATGCAGTCATGCCATCACAGGCTGGACTCAGGCCAGCCAGTCTGGCCGTACTAAGGGTTTGTTTATTGTGGGAGCTCAACAGCATTATTCAACTTTGCGGTATTCACGCAGCCTGTGCCATGCATGGCTGCCATGCATATGCACTGCTTTCACTTGTATGAGACCATCATATATGTTCCTCCTTCACAGTCATCACACACTTGCAGATGATTTCTTGCACATGGCTCTAAAAACAGTCCAGGTCGCCTAAAAACTGCATAGCATGCTGGAACAGGACATGCTTCTGCTCAGTCACGCCGTGTGCAACGGCTGTACCTCTGATCTCCTGGCATCTACATATTTCTGCCTTATACTATACAACATATCATCCCGTTTCACAATTCTCTGCACCTTCCCTGTGGCATCTATCAGGTTGGAAGCTTGTGACATTTGTTGGTGGTTGACTTATTCCTTGTTTGGTGCACAGGTGTGTGTGATGTCAATTCTCAGGCTTGAGCTCATGTTGGACTGTAGGCGTAATGTGCGTATGCCACACCAGCCTATCAAGCGGTTGTTGTCGGGGAATGGAATAAAAGCCTGCTGTCTTATTGCCCACACCAGCCGCTTGACAGGCTGATATGGCATATGCCTACTGTGGCACAACGCTGGCATTGCTGGCTTGGCATTGCTGGCTATATACTACCGGTACATGGAGCTTAGCAGTCGTACTACGGCCCGTAGTGACAGCAACACTGATGTCGTACATGTTACTTGTTTTGTCGTCTGTGGCTGTACAGGGCCATCAGTCCTTGTTCATGCATTGGTATTCACTAGCTGTCTTTTGAGTTGATGGTGCCACCAATTGACTCAGCGCTGCATGGGATGATGCCTGTCATGCCTTGATGGGACCGTCTCAGCCCCCATGGGACCTTCTCAGTGATTGCGTGCAGCCCACATGGCCCTGGCTGAGCAGGCAATCCTGTTAGATGCTATGCAGCGCCGCTCATAATTTGCATAGCAATGTCATATGCAACAAGTTGTCTTAACAATGATACCGTGCACGTGGCAGTCTCGGATCCGTCCGGTTCCGATTTCGGAGATGGATCCATCGCGCGCACTGCTCTGGCAGAGCGCTTGTAGACCGTGTTTGCGACATACTGTGGCAAAGTTTACAAGTATACTTAGCTAGTAGCATTCAATGCGGCAGCCGGCTGAGCCTCAGGAAGGCATACTATGATCGGATCGCCTTGGAGTTGCAGCGGAGCATACAGGCAAGCTGTATTTTGCCACCAGCATACTGCGTGCAAATGTGTGTTATTTTTTGTCTACAAGAATGATTCTTTGTCAAAGCACACTAGGTATCCACCAAAAATTCACGGGAACCTGCCAACAGACATCGGGATGGCAGTACTGTACAGTATTGCCATCCTGATGCTATCGGGATCGTGACGATCATCGATCGGTAATGGAATCAGCTGCTGCTCACTGGTCCATCGGAGCCATTCAATGTAGCTCGACGAGATGTGGACAGGGCTATGGCTCAGTCAGTTGCATGACGTCACCTGAATGTTGCATACCCGACAGTTATGTTGATTGAACAACAACTTCCTACATTACTTCCTAATCTCACGAATACGCTGTTCACAACATTTTTTCAGGTTCGGCCATGCAAGACTTCTGGCCATACAGACATCTAAGATCATCTGCCACAAATGGCTCTATGCTGCCAGCATGCATCCCACTGAGGCCTTCCCGATATGTTGGAGCCAGCAGCTGCACCCCTAAAACCCTTTTCAACTTGTCATTCCTTATGCGCTTCTCTTCTAGTGGTTCCCTTTCAGACTTTGACCGTTTGCCTTGCAGCTGCTCAGCCTGATGACTTTCTGTCCGCTGCATTTCTGTTGCCACTGCCTGCTGCTGCGGATGTTTCTGCTCAGTAGGTAAGCCTGGCGCCTGAGATGAGGTTGTAGCGGGAGGCTCATCTCCACTGCTGTTTTGGGCCCTCAGCAACTGAAGGGCAAAAGCTCCAACTGCTGCTCTAGGGGCGGGCTCATCGTCTACAACATTGATGATGTCCACCAAACTGGACTGCAAGGCGCTGCCCAGTAGGGCGCCTGCAGGCTGCTGCTGCAGCCCCTCTGCTTCCTGCTGCTGCTGCTGCAGCCCCTCCGCTTCCTGCTGCTGCTGCCGCTGCTGCAGATTTTGCTGCCGGGTATTGTCTAGATGTACCCTACGCCGCATGTCTGCCTGCACTGCTGCGATGACATCTGCTACGTGACAGCGGGAGGTGTACCGCTGCCGGCTGCGCCGCATAGCGCTGCTGCGAAAAGGAGTGTCCTGCCAGTACACAGCGCAGACAACGCTGTCATCATTCATCCCACAAGATGTGATGAGGGCAGTTAAAAATAACGAAATATCAGTTTCCTCAGACACATCGTTGATTGATCTTCCAGATGTGGCAACCAAGATATAATTAAACTCTTTTTAGATGATCAATGCCATGTTTTGTCACAAGTGTAGAAGCAGCTACTTGTTCTCCAAGCGATGGACAAAGAGCAGAGACTTGAAGGTTGACATCATGTGCTACTGCTGCACTATGCCTTGGCAGCCAGGCAGCCGGCATGCTGACATGTTTTGCACTTCAGCGGCACTTTCACAGGGCTAACACACAACACACATTCAGCAGCAGGAAGGTTGTTTGCTTACCACTGTGTTCTGCTGCTGCAGGTTGTGCAGCATGCTGCGCATTGGTCCATAGATACCTGCAGGCACGCCAGGCACAGCAGCAGTTATTCAGCAGACAACTGACTCAGTTTGGAACACGTTTGAATAGACAGACTGTAGTAATAATACCCCATGAGCGACTAAAAACCCCATGAGCGACTATGTTGGCTCCTTCGGGGCGCCCCTCTGGGGCCAGGTTGTATGGTTTGGTATGGTATGTATGTATGTATGTATGTGTATGTATGTGATATTCTGTCTAAGATTACCAATAGCGCTGCTATTGAGCCGGTGTATGTCGTAGGCATGGTATGCCTTGGTCACGTACAGCTGTAGATGTACGATGTTTCAGTCATCCTCAACAGCAGGCATGGGCCTAGTGGCACTGGCTGCTGCTCAATCTGAAGGTTCATGACATCTACCACTGCATAAAGGGGACAAACTGGAAGGGGACAAACAAACAGGTAATCAGTGGTCTTTGATGCATGTCCCGGCCGACCAGCACTGACCACACATGTCCCAAAGTAGACAGTGTTGCTGCTGAGTGACAACTCACGGGCCACAATCAATAAGTCTACCTGGACCTTTTATCTTTTAATATCATCAAAATTTATTTGTATATAATATATATTTATATTATATATTATGATATTATATTATTATAAATTATATTATATATTATTGTTATGTACTATTATTTTAATAACTACAGAAAGCAGATCTCACCTCCTAATCTGAATATGGTGAGTGGAAGCTGCAGATCTTCAGCCAGTTGAGCCCATGCCTCTTCAGCTTCAAGCCTCAACAGACCACGAGCAGTAGCAGTACGAGCCTCACAACTGCAGTTCAGCAGCAGTTGCAACACCAAAACTAACAACAGCAGAATCAGGGTTGGCATTTGTTGCTACTGGAGCACTGTCGTAAAGGAGACCCTGTACAGCATCTTTGGCGAGCACATGGTGAACATGGTGAGACACACATGATCAGCAGGGCTACTGGCTGATAGTGATCATATCCAACGAGAGGCCATCCGCCAACCTTTCATCCACCCAGTCCCCGTTCCAGTCCCCATACACACCTGCACACCACCCACACCACAGCATCATTGTCAGATGCCACAGCAACTTCTGAGTGGAATATGCAATGTCAGTTGTAAATCAACCTTCTTAAGAAGGGCCGCCGGGGGTGGAGGGTGGTGTGTGTGTGTGTGGCGG
>JABEVS010000195.1:0-52873 GCA_018290735.1 Coelastrella sp. MACC-549 | reverse complement strand
AAACGAAAGTATATGTCGAATTCCTCAAGAGTCCCCCCCCCCCCCCCCGGATGTCACTGACATCATGATGGTGCAGCAGTAGTTGAGACTTATAAGCCTTGAATTGCACTACACTTTCTTGGTGTATCATGACACATATGTTGTTTCCCCCTTCACAATTGAGATCGGATAATCATGCACTCCGCCTTGTCCGAAAGTGGATTGAATTCACTGGGTAGATTTGAGGCGTGGGGCCGATGGCAGTAATGCTATGGCTGCAAAGTACTGATTATTATTATTATGACACATATGATCAGTGTGGCTGAGCCACCAGTTACTTCTCCCAAGGGCCTTGCGGCCGGAAATGGTAACTTCCTTCCTTCGATGTGGGCCAAACCATTGAAATACTGCCTGGACGGTACCTGTGAAACCTGGCTGGCGCTACTCCCATGATCAGAGTAGCCTGGTTTCACAGGTACTACCTGGTAGTACCTGGTACCAGGTAGTACCTGTACCACCTGGTACCAGTACAGGTACTACCTGGTAGTACCGTCCAGGCAGTGTATACAACTGCCGTCCCAGACTGCCGGGCAGCAGTTACATTTCATTCAGACTGAAGGGCTTTCAGGGGCCGCCCCTGAAAACTGGCAGTATCTTTGTCTTGTAAAAGAGATAGAGCCATGCAACATTATGAAGTCCTGAAACCAGTTACTTCAAGCCCCTGCTCGAAGGGGTCAGTGTCAAAGAGGGGTAATGATCAAATTCACCTGCAGGCACTGGCAGCATATTCACAAGAGAAGTGTCAACTGCTGCACCCACATCGACAGCTGAACTTCATCAGGTGAGCACTTGGCAGGTTCATCATTTCTTTATTATTATTATTTTAATTGTATTATTTAATTGTATTTTTATTATTTAATTTTATTAGCCCCCACAGAAAGCATCCAAGGCAACCTAAATATTCACATTGAAGAATCAGATATTTAAATTCGATTCAACTCAGTGAAGTTCACTCAAGTCAGTTAGCCCGTGACACCAAAGGCCTGAGCCATCAAGTCGTACAACACATGTGGCAAGACACCTGAGCCTTGATGTAAATCCATCAACCGCTCACCGGGTAACATCTGCCCACTTATCAGTTGGTACCATCATCATCAGCCTGGCCCCAGGCCATACCATACATAATGCTGCTAGCTACAGCATAGCTAGTACTAGCTGCCGGCAGCCAAAGCAGCTGGGCTGCTAGAAGCTTGACAGGTCGGAATCAGCTTGTTATGTATCTTGTTACATAACAAGCTGATGGTCTGAGAAGTGAATTGTATGGTGTGTGCCAACCTGTGCAGCTTCTAGCAGCTCAGCTGCTTTGGCAGCTGCCTGCACAAGCAGCTAGTAAGCTCCTGTCTGCTGTCCAAGAAGACTTGTTTTCCCTGCAGCTGTGCATTGTAGCAATGCTGATATCACCCCTGCCTTGCACTCCTTGAAATTGATCGCCGCGCTTTGGCCTTCCAACCTACTGTTGTTGCTGTTGCTGCTGGAGTTCGCGGGGCTTCTGCTGCAGGTCGTGGGGCTGCTGCTGAAGGTTGCAGGACTGCTGCTGCTGGAGACCTTGAGGCTGCTGCTGCTGGAGATCGCAGGACTGCTGCTGCTGGAGGCCTTGAGGCTGCTGCTGGAGATTGTGGGGCTGCTGAACCCCTTCCAGCAAACCTGTCACGGAACCTCCGTTGATTCTGCTGCGCCAATACCCCAGCAATGAACCCTCCCAGCTGTTCTGCACTGTCGTTCTCATACTGAACCGCTGCTAGACCCTTGAACGTGACCAACCAGCGTCTGTCAGGTTTCAGGTTCAGGCTGCTAAAACCCCAGATCACTACTGCTAACGCCTGTGCAGAAAACTCTGGCAGGGTTTTGGTGATGACTGCACTGAGGTTTTGGATCCAGGAGATGGGCGGGGTGTAGCGCAGGCGTGCAAGAGCCCAGACAGTGTCTGAGATGTCTTGTGGGGTTGTGGTGGGCATCTGCTGCTGAAAAGCTGCGTTCAAAGGGGTAAGCACAGCAGGAAAAGAGCCAGAAGAGTAGCAGGCACAAGTCAAAGTGAGAAGCCAGTTTGTACAAGCACTGCCTGCAATGATCCTGCAACAGCCAACTGGCATCTACACAGTCTAGCTGACATCCAATCAATTAAGGATTCAAAACTGAAACAAAGAACAGCATCAGCAGAGAGAGTATCCAGAACATACGGAGTGATAATCCTGCAGCAACAGCAATACATACCATACCATACAACCTGGCCCCAGAGGGGCACCCCAAAGGGGGATCCGGAGATTCAGCAGATAATAAAATTCAGGCAACAAAAGCAGGAAAAACATTATGCAATGAAAAAATGAAAAATAAAATATTATTGACCTACCTGCCAGCCAAGCGTCCATCCAGGGCTGTCCCGGCCAAACCCTGAGCTCAGCTAAACCCCACAACATCTTCACCAACTCACTGCCACTGCAGGTCCCCATCACCTCCTTAGTCCTTCGAAGCAGCAGCTGCAGCCACCTGCCAGAAACGCCTCCAGGGACGTTATTTCCGGGCTGTAACATCCCTACCGCTTGTAATGCCGTGGCCAGAGCCTGTGGAGTAAATGCGTGCATATGCGCTCCACAGGCTCGATACCAACACTCCATGAAGATCAGATCAGGGGTGTGATTTAGGCAGGCCATAGACCACATTAGGGTGGCCAACTCGGCCGGTTTCATGAGGTCTATTTGCCGGCGGCACTCGGCCAGGAAAGATGTGAGCCAATTGAAACTGGGTAGGCGGTACGTAGCTGCTGCTTTGCTTGGTGTTGTGCTGGTGCTGCTGCTGTTGCTGGGGCTGCTGCTGCTGCTAGTGGGGTCGCCAGAGCCACCAGAGACGTCAGCAGCAGCAGCAGCAGCAGCAGCAGCAGCAGGAGGAGGGGGTGAGTCCGGCAGACCCATGACTTTTTTGAGCTCGTGGAGTTCTTTCTGTCTCCTCCATGTTTCATGGTGCTGGTAGACCGCTGCAGATGGGGGGAGTGTTGGCAGCATTCCTGTGATTGCAGCAGCAGCAGCAGCAGTAGCAGTGAAAGGATAACAAGTGGGCAGTCATTGCCAGCTAGCATTGAGGGCACAACAGACAGAGATAAGGAGAGTATGTTGAGAGGCAGGTTTTCAAGGGTGTTTCCTCCAGCTTGATGAACTGGAAGTGTCTGTACCTGCCAGACAGACACATACACCTAAGCATACATCTACATAAGTCCAGAACAAAGTCCAGTATAAGCTCTACTGTCAGTGTCCTGGTCGATCCAGCATTGGCTGCACAACATGAAGTGTGTGTGTGTGTGTGTGTGTGTGTGTGTGTGTGTGTGTGTGTGTGTGTGTGTGTGTGCAAGTGTGTGCATGTGGGTGTGCAAAGCCCACTGTCCAAGATTGAAAAGTGATATCATGCACAATATAACAGTGACATGATGCACCTGTATCGGTTATATCTTGAGATCTCATCTGTAAATGCCATTGGCACCACCTGTTAAAGCAGTGGAAGGCTGCCTGCTGAATGAACTCAAGTAATAACATCGTCCTGCAGAGCTGCCTCTGAAACAAAGCACTCGCCTTTAGACCCGTTTTTTAGCAGAGATGAATGCAACAATCAAAGTTCCCCCCTGGAGTTCCTCACTGACTCTTGTGTGAGGTCGAATAAATGCAGATCGAATAAAAAACCGTTGCAGATCAAATAAAAGAAATAAAAAAAGCGTTGCAGATCAGATAACAAAAAAACGCTGCAGATCGAATCGGAAAAAATTCTCCTTACCTTCTGGTAGTGGCTGACATGCCGGCAGCTGACTCACTGCAAAGACAAAGCGCACGAGTGTTGGTGCATGACAGCCGGCTGACCCCCAGTGACCTCTGAAAGCCGTCAAGCACCGCAGGAGGAAGGGCTGACTGGTGGAAACCTCCCAGCAGGCCAGGGAGAACAGCAGGTTGGAGAGGTCCTTTAGATGAGACGATAGCAGCAGCAGCAGCAGCAGCAGCAAGCAGCAGCAGCAGTGAGGTCAAAGGCTACAAAACCAATGACTGGGCTAGTGTTTGAGAGATGCAAGCAATTGAGAAGCTGCAAAATCAGCCACTGGAGGTGTTGAAACTTTCGTTGAATGGAAGTATCAAGCAAAGCAGCGAATGAGGCAGTACATACGAATGAAGGTAAGGCACAAAGCGCTTCCCGGCCCCAGCTCCCCTTTCACAAGCACATCAGCAAAGTATGTAATTAAGCAAGTGGATTATGCACCAGTCTTCGCTTGATCAAATCAACCAACTTTGCTAGTCTGGCGGTACATATGACCGATGGTAGTACAGCCATGGCTGATTTTCCGTCCATACATGTGTTCGTTCATTAATTTATATGTTTGACAAGACGCCCCCAACAGCACAGCACACACATACATATACATACCATACCATACCGTACAACCTGACCGCAGAGGGGCACCCCGGAGGAGCCAACAGAGTCACTTACAGGGGGCCCACACAGCATCTCAAGAAAAACTCAACTTTATAGATTTTGCACAAATTGATGAAAGTTTTTTTTTGGCACTTAAAACAGGTTTCCTTGACATTACCTGGGCACCAAAGTCACGCATTTGAGCAAATGAGTGGATCAGCAACTCCTGTATCCACTGCTCACTTGGCTTATAACCCCAGCGGGACAAGCCAGCAGCAATGCCTGCCAGGGCTTGAGGGGTGGTGCTGCCGAGTTGGCCGCTGCTGTGCTGCTCCACTGCTGACATCAGAGAAGGAACATGCAGCTGCAGCCGGGCTAAGCCATAGACGGCCCTGTACAAGGGACACAACAACTGCTTGTTGTGCTTTGGAAACAAGAGATTGCCTCTGTTATGACGGGCATGATTATGAAAACAAAAATGCATTATAGCACTGTCATCAAGGTAGTTGGCACAGTTATTGTGTACCTAGTGTGGCATGGGTACCAAGCCGCAATCCTGTCAAATCTAGTGCCTTGGATGATTCTGGTACCATTCTGCTGTGGATAGTATGTCTGCTGGAGTGGTCAAAATGTAACAAGTGACAACTCACTTTGCTCCGGGGAACAAACATTAGAGCCAAATTGTAAAACACTTGATATTGAGGATAACTCAACAACACTGAGGCTAGGAGAGGCTCCAAGCACAGGTTATAAGACACTACGGTAAACCCACAAGGTCATAACAAAACCCCCAACTTCAGGTGGCAACCAGCTGCTAAACAGATGACAGGAGCAAGACTCTATGATAGCATGCCCACAAGTCATTTGACTTTCAAAAACATGAAAGCATCCGCTTCAATTCATGGATTATCCACCAAAAGCAAAGAAAAATAGGGGAAAATGATTTTTAACAATATTTTGCCAAAGAGTATGTGGCCCCCACCTTGCACAATCGATCATGCCGGCCTGACTGACTTTGGCCGTAAGAATTTCAGCCACCCGTGCTGCTGGAGTTTGAAATGTGGCTTCCAGCTGCTCTGTGGTCAGGTGCTTGCCAGTGGCCATACCAGCCAGCAGAGAGATGACAGCAGCACAATGTGCAGCAGTGAGATTGGGACCAAAGTCTCTGACGATCTTGGTCAGTTGCCTGTATTATTGCAGAGCAGCAGTTGATGCCCTGATCAGCAACTACTGGGATCAATCATCTGGGATGATCATCATGAGGTGAACTTTTTGTTAGCTGCATGGGCTTTTATGTGTCTCTGCTGGGTGCTGCTACAGCTGTGTGCTGCTGGGCTGCACAGCAGTCTGCTGTTTGAGCCAGATGAGTCTATGTCTATGTTAAAGTTTGAATGTTGCCCTACTACTTCCCTGCAGGCTGATTATATGTCTTGCATACAGGCAGGCCTGCCTGAATGCTCACCATGCATGTTTGCAATGCGTGCTTGAAAGCAGCAGCAGCGCACCTTGGACCATAGCAGCTGTTGATCTCACTGGTGAGTCTGCCCTCAAAGGTTGGGTCACTGGGACTGACACGGACATTGCGGGGCTGATCAAAACTCTTGCGAAGGCGGTACCTGTGGGGCATTAATGGCACGAGGGGGTGCTTGGAGCCGTGCAATGGTGGTACTAATCTGTTATACGCATGAAACTGGTCGACCTGATTATTGGGTCGCCCACGTTTAGTGGGAGATGAATGGGTGTTAGAGGAGCTTGAAGTGTGAAAAGTGTGAAAGATGGGATAAGGGTTTAATATTTGCGGTTTGTAGCAGCTGCGGAGAGCCAGACAGACGCTAACAGACGCTGATGCAGCACACATCCGCAGCTGTTGCTCGACTGGTGAATATTGCCTGCAGGGGTGACTGCTGCATGCTGTACCAGGCATGCCGCAGCTGACTGCAGTTGACTCAAATATATGTACCTTCTGGGAGGTACTCTGAGTTTCACCAATGCACCTCTGCGGCTGTCATGCTTCGTGTTTTTCTTCCGCTGTTGCTGCTGCTGCTGTTGCTGTGGCTTCGTTGCAGGATGCTGCTGACTCCCAGTGCTTGGGTTCATGCTGTCTAGCTCTTCCAAGGGAACCAGCGAGCGGCTGCCGATGCTGGGTTTGATTGGGGTTATGATCTGTTCTGTCAAGGGTTGAGGTCTTGGCTTGCCTGTTGTCCTGCCTCTGCTGGCTGCTTGTACAAACACAGCCCGCAGCCGCACTGCGCTTATACTTTGCGGCGCGGGGAAATTCTTGCAGAAGCGAGCGCGTAATAAATTGCATGCAAGCCTGGACGGGCCTTGCTCAACCATGCTGCAGCAGTTAGGCCAGAACATTCCAGGTCGCATGGAGTGGAAGGAAACTGCCTCTGCGCGCGCTCTACTCTTCTACTCTGACATGCCCGATTGTCAGTCGCTGCATTGGGTGACGATATGCCCACGGTTGCCCTGTTCAAGGTCTCGTGTGCCAAGGTTGCGCAGAACGATGATGCTAAGCACGCAGCAGGCGCAATACGATGATTATGGTTATCTATTATACGTCAGCAAGTATAATGCACGATCAAAGCAGATGAGGCGAGGCCAGATGAGATTCACTGGGTGCTGTAGCCCGCAAGTCCTATCGCTGCATCCAGATATATTGGTTGGTGTATAACAGAATTTTCCTTGAGCAAGGGCATAATACTGTGGAGCATTTATTGTCACTTTGGCACCGTGGCCGCAACGCTCACGGAGCGCATTATACACAACCTACGTGTATTACATGTATTCAGCCGTGTGCTGCGCCCGTCCTGACGCCTTGTGTGAGTGTTTGACTGTTCAGAAAGCGGGAGCAGTAAGTTCAGCTGTCAGATCCATCGTTTGATCCCATGTAAAGTACTTTTCATCATAGTGTTGTCATTCTTGTCAGCTGAGCAACGAGCAGTTCTTGAAGTCCCCTTCAATCCCATCAACATCGTCTTCGCCTGCCTCACAGGTTGCGCTCTCTCTTGATGCATGTTTAATCAGTGCATTAATGTGTCAGATTGCCAGTAGCAAGCGTGAAGGGCACCATCTTCTTTAAGCCGCATATATGATGGAGTTCATGGACACTAACCAGCTGATGAGCATGTAATGGATTGATCTCTCTAGCCCAGCAAGCATGAAGCATTAACCTGCTCAGTTGTAGAACGCATCACTTGCAGGCGGCGTTGGTAGCGCAGTATGAGGCGAGCAGGGGCTGCAAGGACAGCAGTGCAGTTTAAGGCAAAGGTTGTGTCCAGGGAGGGATATGATGACAATGGCAAGGTGATCACGACTATATACTGTCATGAATACTATTCTGGCTACCAGACTATTGGTATGCTTTGTCTTGCATGCCGTGAGGGCGGCATAATTACCTCAAGAAGCTGTGTGCCATCTAGGTAGCCATGTTGAATCTTGTGAAAGGCCAGTTTACTTGCTTGCCAGCCAGTGGGCTTTTATTGGGCAGCTAGCAGTGACAGTATTGTACCCCTGACACCTGCGCTGATTCGTGTGTGCATGCAGACAAAGATTACTGTGGGCCAGAGGACCAGCACCCCAGCAGAGCAGGTCATAAGAGCCATATACGACAAATGGCAGCTGCAGTTGCAGCGCTGGGCAGATTACCGCAGCCTGTTCAGCCTCATGGCATTCATTGCAGTGTTTTTGGGAGTACTGTACGCACAGAGAGGAGCCACAATTGCTTACCAAGTGCACTCCACCATTGCATCCGTAGTGGTCCCAAGCAACAATGTGCTACAGAGCACTGATGACGTGTACAGCTGGCTGCAAGGTCTTCTGGCGGTGAGCTGGCTGATTCAGCTCGAGTGACAACAATATTTCTGTAAAGTGCAGGTGTTGCATCAAGTCTTTGTGTGCCTCTCCTGCAGGAGACAGACTGCAGTTGCACTCCTGCAAGGATAGCATGTAAACGGCAGTACGTAATGCGCACATGCAACGTGACCGTCTGCATGCTGTCCTCACATGTGCGTGTTGTTGTGCCGGTGGCTTGGAGCCATCCGCCGCCGTTTCTTTCCCCACCACAGTCAAGCACTGCACCTTGAACCTTTGAGCAAGCTTATCAGTGACTTCCTTGACTGGCTGTTTGCCATTGCAGGCTGTGTGGAAGGACCCAACTTGTGGCGATGGTATCTGTGAAGCGCCGTTTGAGTTTGCATCCTTCAGTCGGTTTGGCTGCAAGGCAGACTGTGGACGGCTGTCAGACATCCAGAACCTCACAGAAGCGCAGGTCGATGTCTACTGGGACTTCTCCCACCAAGCAGCATCAGTACCAGCAGCAGTAAGTTGCCGTCAGGTCATAAGCACAAACAGCAGGCTGCCGTGGAAAGCACATGACTGACTGTCACGCAGCAGCAAGCAGCAGACAGATACAACTGCTGAGTAGAACCAGCTGTTGGGTACAGATGATTATGGCTCCGGAGCCTCTGCCAATCAGCCCTGCATTTTTCCTGCAAACTTCCCCCTGCAGCTACACCCTTCCCATTGCCAGCAGACAGCTTAAAGCAGATGCTATGTACTTGCGGGCACGCTGTCATGTGTATGCGTGTCTGCTGCACTGTTTGCAGGACCTTATGAGCCAAGTGAGCTGGAATCTGTGCCCCCAGGACATACAGTACAACACAGCCTGTTATGACGATCCTGACAACACATTCACCTCCATTGTTGGCAGTCTAAGTGAGGCGATGCCAGACCTACCTGATGGTGACTGGGCCTTGATGCTCAAGAAAGACATCTTCATGAAGGTGATTGCTGTTTAGCTCCCCGGTTCATGCAGCTGCAGCATCTGGCAATCGTGCTTATCATGACCAACAAGCGACGCGTCGGTTTCTGTTAGCAGTCAAGTTCATTCTCAACGCTGTTGCCCTGTGCTATGTACCTTTGATAATGAGCAGTAAGACCGTACTCACCTGTAATTGCAGACATGGGGAGCTGTCAGAGACAGTGTGAAGCTGTCATACGCCGCATTCTGGTACAAGATCTACATTGCAGCAGCCGGCGCAGCAGCAGAGCAAGCATTTGAGCTGACATTGCTCAACTCAGCATTGGGCCTATTCAACAGATCTATGCTGGATACGTTGCCAGCAGTTTGGGCAGATGGCGATGTGAACCAGGCGTACAGGGATGCTTTTGATGCTGAGCAGATGCGCAATGCTACTTGTCTGTGTGATGTCAATGTCACTAACCTGTTAGCGGGCACCATTGGATGGACAGACAGCGCTACTTACCTGGCCAATAACTGCACAGGTGATGCAGGCTTGGCTGATTTCAGACCTGGTCAACTGGCTGCTGTCATGCCCACAGTGTCCGGCAACAAGGAGGTCAACAGCAGACGCATACAGCAGCATGATAGCTGGTTTGTGCGGTTTTCATGTTGTTGTGCTGGCTTGCCAAGATTCCTGCAAATCCTGCCTGTAATCAAGCTGCCTTGCTGTTCACCTCTCTTGCAGGCATCACCCAGCTTGGTGATAGGACCTATGACTCTTTTGGCAATGCCACGATTACCCACACAGCCACCCCACCAGCAGACCCAGTTGCTTTCCAGGCTCTCTGTAACACAGCATTCACCAATCTAACAAACCATAAAGCCAGCTACAACAGCACTGTGCAGAAATATCTGGTGGTGCAGCGCCTGGGCAACCTCCAGACCACAGGAAAGTTTGCTGTGCGCTACAACACAGCAAATGCCCTCAAAACATTCCTGGACCAGAACTATCCAGAGCTGGAGAGCTTAATTTACACAAACCCCCAGGGTGCTGACCCGCATGAACCAGCAACAGCTGCACTGACAGCTTTGATGAATCTCTATGTTGAGAGTAATACCTACTTGTTAACTGGGGCCCCAGCAAACTTGGCTTTGTACCGCAGGAGGCTGAATTTGGTAAGCTTGCACACGCTCCGCAACACATCTCTGGAAAAAGCAAATAAATGTTTCAGAACGCATCATTTGCATCCAACGCAGACCTGTACTGGTTGCCTGCCCATGTGTACTCTTTCATCTACAGAGCAGCCCATGGCATGCAGTACCAATGATACCACGTGTTCTACAATCAGTTTGTGGCTGTACATAACAGGTAGGAGCTATTCATGGCCACTTATCACTCATGCTGAGGCCAGGACAGCTTGTCTTGCCAGCAAACAGCATATATTGCACAGCCCAGCAAATAAACAAACAAACAAAGATCCTGTTTGTTCTGCATTGGCTGCAGGATCCCAACATCACTTTCAGCACCTATGCCACACGCACCATAGCTCGCATTGCAGAAATTGCAGCTCAGCAAGCCAGCGTCCGGCAAATCAGCATTCAGGGCCCCAACAAACTTACGGCTACCGTTGGTGACATTACAGCAGCCTTTACTGCAGCAGGTGCCAACACCACAGTGCTCCCAGCAGCACCAGGCCTTGGACAGTTTGCCATTGACTACAACCTGGCCCAGTGGGATGGGAATACCACAGCTTACCTGACCTGTAACCTTGATATCAGAGGCCCTGAATACCAGGGGACCTGTGTTGCCCTTCCAGTGACTTGTACCACAAATACCGGAAGCGACACCAACCCCTACAACTGCACAAACCTCTCTGATGGCTCTTCTGTGCCTGGGTCCATAAGAAATGTCTCATACAGGTAGGTACCTTGCTCAATTTATCCTCACTGCACCTGGGAGAGCCCTCAATACACCCAGAACTATGCTGATGGAGTCGCCGGCCTGCAGGAATGCTGCCCTTGCCCATGCACCAGAGTGCATACACGCTACAATGACTTGCCTTGTAGCAGTTGAGGACAATCGTGTTCACGAGTAGTAAAGTATTATGCTACAGTGACTGGCCTAGTCGTGCTATGGACATATTTGTTCAAGAGCAGTCAAGTCACAGCTGGCATCCTGCTGCAGTTACTACATACTGGGTATGCAGTACTGTATGCCTTTGTTGTTTGCCTTCACACATAATGAAGAACAGTCATGAAGAGTTGGAAATGGTCAGATAACTGGGTGTTGCTGATGCACCTGGTCAGATAACTGGGTGTTGCTGATGCACCTGCAGAATGGATTGTGAGGTCCCTTGTGACAAGCAATTAGACTGTGGTGCCTTGTGCGAGTGCTGGGGCACTTGCACTGGCAACACCTACTGCTCTTGCCAGGCCTGTGATGACATGAACGCAGATGCAGCACAGGATAATCAGTTCTTCACCATCAAAGACGCAGCTGCATCGTCCGGAGCCGCATCAGCGGACATCATCGCTAGTACTGGCAATGCTGGGCGACGAATGCTGCTGCAGACCAGCAGCACAGACAACATCACTGCTCAGCTCTCTCAGGTGTTGGTGCAGGTGGACACACTGCGTGCTGCACAGGATTCTATTTCAGGCCAGATGACCGCACTGCAGGGTCAGGTAGATAAGGCAAATCTGTTGGCTGCAGCCAGGGCCGCCAACACCAACTTGCAGGATTTGATTACAGGTGATACTCTGGGCCAGAAGCTGCCAGCTTGTACCCTTGAGCTTGGCTTGTGATTTATTAAGGGGTGGATCTGCTGCTGCTTCTGAACAAGTATCAGTAAACTGACTGGGTGAAATTTGTTTTGAGGTGGCAGTGTAAGGTCTTTGAGGAAGTTGCTGCAGTACCCTTCCAGCAGTTCAGATTGTTCTATCTTCCAAGTGCTTTGCCAATCATCAAGAACAACAATAAAGGCCGTTTGATAGAAGGGGACTTCCATTCAGTCGCACTGACTACCCGGTGATCATGCCTGGTTGTGTCTGATGTACTGCAGCTGGCAGGAGCGACATACAGCAAGGTCAAACAGTCCTGGAGGGCCAGCTGAACACTCTTCTACAGCGGCAGCAGGCAGCTATTGATGCCATGAATGCGGCCAACAGCCAGATTGCAGCGGTGCAGGCGCTGACGGAGCGCCAGGCAGATGCCATTGCAGCTCTGGATGCTGCCACCAATGACCGCCTGAACGCGATCAGTGTAGCAACACAGCAGGGGATTATCAATCTTTACCAAGTAAGCTGCAACCTGCAGGCCTTGATTGTCGCAGATCAACACTCCTGTGAAGCTCTTCTGTCCTTATATTCAGATGTGCAAGTGGCCCACTTATGGATTGTGACAGCACAGCAGCCATACTAGGGCTGCTGCAGCTTGAATGCACTTTTCCAGATAGAGCCCTATTAGATATCTGTGAAACACACCCATACATGCCCCCTTCAGAAATTTATGCCCTCACCATGAGGTACTGTGCATAGTGTCCCTCCCTCTCAAATTTGAGAGAAAGCGGCAGAGAGAGAAAGACTACGCACAGCACCTCATGGTATTGGCATAAGTTCCAGATATGTTTAGAAAACACCAGCAAGTCTCTGGCCACTTGGCGCTGCAGGCCCTGGCAGTTTGGAAGATGGCTCGCCGCGACAGAGCACTCAGCAACAAGATCACAAAGCTTGCCGGTCAGCCGTGCTCCTTTGAGCCGGTCAGCGTCGAGTTCACCGTCGATAACAACAACGGGCGCGAGACGAACAATGCGAGGGAGCGCACACTGGGACTGAACAACAGGATACTGGCTGGACTGTTCTTGCACACATGGAGGGCAACAACTGAAAACTGCCCTGCTAGCAGGTGGGGCAATCTGACCTGGCAGCACATCATGCTGTCCTGAGACTCCAAGCTTTCAATACCAGCCTGCCATAAGAAGCGACAGCTCAAGGTTCTGGCGTGTTGTATCAACAGATCATGGCAGTGTGGTGGGTTTGGCCGTTCAATTGCATCCTGCTGCTTATCATCTTCAAGTTAACTTACCTACATTGAGGAGGACTCAGGCAGGAATCAGCCAGGAAGGCAGGAGGATTCATCCTGGATGTGATTTCAAGCAGACACTCTCAAGTTTGACACCTGGAATTCAATTGTTTGACCCTGAAACTCGCATGCTCAGCCCTGAAACGCCAAGGAGTGTGAAACCTGCAATGTTCCTTAAAACCATCTTGTGACTCTTTTTCAGATTTAGCCAAATCCAGAACAGTTGTACTGGCGAGCTGGACATCACACCATATGGAGTTGACTCCGTGTTCAAGCTGGGATCCGTCAATTTCAACCCAGACCTTTACGATCCAAATGGTTTGTCACGCTGCTCAACATGGCATGCACAGTGCAAAGCTACTTATCTTACGCATTGTTCCAACATGCAGTAATGCCCTGCTTGCTGCTGCTGCTGCTGCTGCAGTAAAGTATGTTTTGAATCTGGCCATGTGTCAAATGCAACGTCAGTACATCAGTACATACATATGCAGCGGGAGGGGCACAGCCTTGGCAAGTCCACAAGTTGTATTGCATCCTTTTGCAGCACCCAGGGCTCCTACTTTGCTGCAATTCGAGACTAGTGCCACTCTGTGCACATTGTTTGTAGGTGCGATGATGACCCAGATCTACAACTGCAGTGAGATCCCCAACCCCACGTTTGATATCACAGAAGCCATGACAAAGCTGACAGTCAACCCCGCACCATTCTGTGCGGAACTCTTTAACCCCAGGTAAATGAAGCAGCTGATTTGAATTCAAATTTGGCCTGCAGCCACCTGCTGCCGGAGCCGGCTGTCTGCATTATTCTCATTGAATATATGTGCTACACCGGGCTATGTAAGTATGGTACTTCCCTGGGATGAGCTGTGCTGTGCCATATGCCATATGCCATGACAGCTGCGGCAAAGCTGCATCATCAGCGGGCTATCCAGTGGCACTTGCTGACTTGGATTGAGAGTGAAATCTTGGATGGACATTGAGGACTTGCCTAAAGGTATGTTTATGTTTATAGATCTCCGCAGTTAAATCCATGATTTTGGTCCTCCTGCAGGCAAGTCCCATATGCCTTTTGGCACCTGCCACTGAAGCAACTCCCTGATGGTTTCCCAGTGTTCCTGGACATAAACCTGAGCGAGGTGGGTAGCCTGATGGTGATGAAGTTGCGTTCAGCTCGCATGAGTCATGCAGTGCAGCATGGCAAGGTGTGTCTGCTTGTGCAGCTGAACAGTAGTGAGCTCCTCACATATCCATGCTACATATTTCCATACCAGACTGTACAGTACCATACCATATGAGCCCACAACAAAAACAACAAAATTCCCCATAAGCGACTATGTTGGCTCCTCCGGGGCGCCCCTCTGGGGCCAGGTTGTATGGTATGGTAAAATTCAAAGAGGATTGGTACACATGGATACTTTCACTAATTCAGACGGTGCGGTGCAGGTTGGGGCCCAGACCTGGCTCAGTTGGATCCAGGAGGGGCTGCTGCTCGACGACAGGACTCAGGGCCTGGTGGCTCGCCTGATCAGCTACAATGCAGATCTCAAGGTGTTTGCAGCAGTACAAGTCAGCTTTGACTTCCAGCAAGGAGGCAGCATCAAGGTAAGCGTGATGTACAGCGTATGCGCACAACAGATCTCGCGGTTCTCCACAAGTTGGCCGCTGCACATGACTTTGTATGGGAGACATCATGAGACGACTAGGTTTGAGGAGTGCTGCTGCAGTAGCCTGTGTAGATGATGGATTCTCAATGATTGGCACTCGATTGTGTCAACAAGCCTTTTCACTGTGTGCTTGTTGCACAATGTTGTGCATCAATGTAGAGTCTTGCAAGTGGTTACTGCTTATTCCACTGTCTCATAGATGACTCGCTGTGCACGCATGGGTCTAGCTCCCGGATTCAAGTCCAAATTCGGATCAAAGTTTGACGCCAAGCTTGGTATACTTAAGTATGCTGTATACTGTTCAGGTGACCAACCGAATCTACACCCTCAGCCTCGAATTGTATGACGCCACACCGGCTAACCTGGCTCGCTATGCCTTTGAGGTCATGTTGGCCGCCTTCATTGTGCTGCTGAATCTTATCGAGCTGTGGGATCTGCTAAAGGCAACTCTGACCAGCAAGTGAGCTGCTGGACGTTGTTATTTTCTAATTAGTTTCAATCTGTAGTGTCACGTGAAACAGTATTTGCACACAGTGTGTGTAGCCAGCATAAGAGCATTTTTTTCGGCTCTTAGGGGGCCAGTCCATCAGTGGCTAGGTTGTATGGATGGAATCAGAGCAAAATAATAATGTTATCAATAGTTCTCAAATGAAATCAAGATCCAGATTGTCTTTTGATGTCTTCTGCACTGCGCAGAAGAGATAGGTGAGGGCTTTCTTAACCTACAACACTGAGATAACCTCAAATGATCATCTCAGATGATCTGAAAGCTGCTGCCAGGACGTGTAGACCAACTGCTCATCCACAGTGGCATCAACCAGAGGGAGTGTCACACTCACACAACAGTGTATTCCTGCAGGGGCAGGCGGCAGGGTGGCCTGGTCGGCTACCTCAGCCAGGGCAGTGTCTGGCTGGAGCTGACCAACAATGTGCTGCTGCTGGCTGCCATGGGCCTCTGGTGGACCTTTGTGAACAAGCATGCCAAGGTGTTCTCCATGGACCTACGCTACCAGGTGTGTGGCTGGTGGATGATTGGGTCTCTGGTCTGTAATTCTTGTATCTGTCAATGTGTGGCCCCATGAGCCAGCAGTTGGCTCCTTGAGGGTGGAAGCCCTTCTGGCACTTTCAAAGTGCTAGCTGTGCTAATTCAGAACCTAGAGTCTACAGGCCTGCAGCACTGCAGGACAACCCAAGCAGGTGTACACCTGTCAGCTCTGGATACCGGTACATGACACAAGAAAAGAGCAAAGAGCATGGCCTATGTCATCTGGAAGTACAATGCCATATGCATTTGACCTTTTGCGCGACTGTCATCGTATACCTGGAGAGTACCAGCTTGAGCCAGCTTCCATCTGGCAATCCACATTCTTTTTCAAAACCTTGATGGTTGATCCAATCATTTGAGATATTATACAATGGTATGGCAACCGCTGGTTGGCTGGCTTTGACCACAGCAAGTTGCACGGTTTCCATGCAAGCAAGTTGCCTGGTCGGGGTTCACAAAGGGTTTGACAACAGCAGACCGCTTCAACAGGACTATCAGCACAGATCACATTTGCTGTACATGAAGACATCGCTTTCTTACATAAATGTATGTTTTATTTCGTATCGCAGGTGTACAGCCAGCTTCAGCCCCAGGCCTACTTCCTCAAGCTGGCCAACAGCGGTGCTGGTCTCCAGGCTGCCTGGCAGGCCTTTTCCCAGATGGAGGAAGCCATCTCAGTGCTCAATTGGTACTATGCCCTGAACGGCATCAGTATCCTGTTGCTCATTGCCAGGTATGATAATATGGTACTTCTGCACTCCCAGTACCGCACCATGCCACCCCGCCCCACACCACACCACCGCACATGATACTATCATTCTTCAATTCCTTCACCACTTCCTTCACTTACACCTTGTCTGATCTTCTGCTTGTGTTCTGCTTGTGCACAGACTCCTGCGTGCCATGGACTTCCAGCCCCGGCTGGGGGTTGTCACTCGTGCCCTGCAGCTGGCAGCCCCAGACCTGCTTCACTTCTTCCTAGTGGCTGGCAGCGTGTTCATCTGCTACTGCATGATGGGCTTCCTCATCTTTGGCAACAGCCTGTCGTGGTTTGCCACGTTTGGAGCCAGTGTGAACACGTGCTTTGAGATGCTTCTGGGGGAGTTCGCTGACATGAATGCAGACTTGAGGGCCCTGGGCGGTCTGCAGGTGATCTGAGAATTCTGGGGGGGGATTTTTGTCTGTTTGTTTCCACTCTTGTGGGGGATGGCAATGGTGTTTCACTGCTATAAAGGCCATTTAATATTTCGGTGGCTCAGAAGAACCTGGCAGGTTCTGCCCAACCACGAATATAAAAGGCCTTTGTAGCATGGGATTCTGATAGTTGTATTGCGGCAATACAATGCAAGGTAGCAGCAGTCAGCAGTTCACCTGACCTGCTGCACGGCCCATGCAAAGGTTTGGCAAACTTTTTGGTCACCTGAACAGCGACTCAAGCTTTGCCCCAGCAGTAATATCTCTTACCAAGGTCCCAATGAGGTTTGTTGCTGCTGGTATGTGTGATTGCCAGAGTGTTGCTGGTGCCCTGTTCTTCTGGTCTTTCGAGCTGCTGGTGTTCCTCATTCTGCTCAACTTTCTGCTGGCCATCATTGTGGACGCCTTCAGTGAGGTCAAGGACAACACGCACGAACAGACAGGTCAGTGCTGACGTGAACAATGGTGATATGGCATACCTTACATATCATCTTACAATTCAATGCACACCAGCTGGTACACAATGCCACAAAGATATGTATACCATGCACCCTAGCCCAAATCTAAGCCCTAAACCCTCAACCTACTACATTGACCAGATGCTATTTTGAAGTTAGCATCTTCAAATGTCACATGTAACCATTACTAGGGCCTAGTGATAGCTTCCAGCCCTGAGTGGCCTGTGTGACATGTGTGATGCTGTGTGCTGGGAGCTTCAGCCTCAGGAGATGTATGTATGTGATGGAACAGGGTCTCTGCCTCCCCTTCAGCAGTGCTGCATCTGCAAATTAATCACCAAGCAGCACACGTGCTTGGGGCCTGCACTACTCAGGTCCTTCTGCTGGGCTCAAGAATCATCAGTTGGAGAATGCGTCACTTTTCATTCAAATTTTGTACAAGATCACCCTGTTCAATCAAAGTCGTTTTGAACTCTAGCAAACTTCTCTCCAGATCATCATGCTCAGCACAAAATAGCAGAGAAGAAGTTCTTTTCTGACCTGGCTGCTGCAGGTATCCATGTTGAGTTGGCTCGCCTGCTGCTTGACAAGTGGCGCTGGTTTGTCGGCACTTGGACCGGCCGCTACATCGGCGCTCGCACGCTGAACCAAATCATGAGGGAGTGGGCTGGAATAGTAGAGGAAGAGGAAGCAGCAGCAGCAGCTGAAGCGGCAACACAGGCTCAAGCAGCGGCGGGCAAGCACAGGACTGCTGAAGATGGAGAAGATGAACCTAGGATCCTTCAGGTCTGTTGCTTCCTTGTGTGAAAATGCTAGCTATGTGAATGTATACCTTCTTTGTATCATAGGACTGGATTGCAGGTGCCATCCAATGGTGATGATGCCCTGTCCACCCTGGCAATGCTTGTGCACACGGCACATCACAGCCAAAGCTCTATAAACCCAGGCTGCCCGGAAACCATGAGTATGGTCTACACCGAGTAGGAGTTCTAGTTAGGTCTCTCCTGCTGCACAGCACAGCTGCTGGTCGTCTGGTGATTTTGAGCAAAACATCAGCAATCCTTTGGTGCCTGTTCAGGTGCTGGGCGAGACAGTGGATGAATCGGCACTGGCCCAAATTCTGCTGTCAGTCCTGCAAGATGAATCTGCTGCTGATGACCCCAAGGCCGCTGCCAGGGGCGAAGCAGCAGCTGCCCCACCAGTTGGAGAGGTAGAAGCAGCTGCCCGCTTTATCATCAAGCGGTTCGGCAAGTCCACACAGCGAGTTGCTGAGGAGGCCCTCAAGGAGGTGAGCTGTTACATGAGTGCTTTCTTGCCAGCAAAGCTGACTGCTGGTGCGCTCAGATAGCTGAGAAGCTTTTGAGAATACTGCAGCTGCCAGCAATGCTTCAGCAATGAGAAAACCTCCCGAGCTTTTAGCTGTGCCGTGAATGTATGTATTGCACTATCTCCAAGAAATCCATTGCTCATGGCTTGTGCAGGTGAAGATTTTGTTGTGAAGATGAAAAACACTTTTCACCCTGCATAGCTTAGGGGCATTTTGCTACTCAGTGCCAAACTGAGCAGCAAAAGGACATGTGTTTGCCAGTGCACTGAGTTTGCTGTGTACATTATAGCTTTGAAAGCTCAGGGGCTTTGCAATCTTTTATTTACAAATCTTACAACAAGTTGGCAGCAGACAAGAAGTTTGCTGAAACTGTTGTGTTGTTGTCCCATGTGCGGCCTACCACACAGATGGGCCCTGGCGGCCAGGAGTTAGAGCAAGAGAGAGACAAGCTTGCAGCAGCACTGGAGCGGCTAGCGGGAGTGCAGCGAGAGCTGGCTGAGGCGCAGCGCAACCTCATGATGGGGCAGAAGCAGCTGGCACAGCAGCAGGCACACTTGGTGGGACTCATCACACAGAGCAGCAACAATAATCCTTCCTCCCCCTCATGAGAATGCACTGCTGCTGTGGAGCAGCGGATCAGGTGAAAGCCATCGTGAGCAGGGCCTTAACAGAATGGATTGGCGGCGTGGCAGCCATAGGCCTATCGAGTTACCTGGGGTGGCAGTTGTAGGCTTAGGAGCTCCTACTGGGAGCCAAGTAGGCCGCCAGCTGGCCAGCCCAGCACAGCACACTTGAGCATTGCCAGCGGCAGTGGCAATTCAGATCGAATTTGAATTCAAACCTGTATAAACTTGGGCGACATTACTGGTCACTTGTTGTGTGGCCATGACAGTTCTGATAGTGGACTTTGAAGTCCACCGTCACATATGTGACGGTTGAACCTCGATACGCTCCTACGGGACGCACAAGCGAAGCGCTTGCTAAGCTGCACAGCTGTTACTCACGCAAACACCAGGAACTGGCGTGGCTGCAACGCATAGAGCCCAGTGTGAAAGTACGCAAAGCAACAGTAGCCTGTATGTCACATAGTAGGCACCGTGCCGTGACTGACAGGTCGATTGTTCATTGGCCAATGAACATTCTGCCGGGGGAAGGAGGGGGGGGGGGAGCCTCCAGGGGGGCTGCCTTGAGGACAAGAGTCAAGTACATGCCATGTTCAACATACGCTAGCATAATTCATAGCTATGTGAGACCTTCCTACTTATGATGATCATAGTCTTATTATCAGCATGGGGTGGCACCAACCAGTCACTGATTTACGGTAAACATTTATGCGAATGTTCTGCATAGGTATGGACCGTCCACGGCATGGGGTCCAAGCATGGACAGCCACTGGCAATACCTACGCATAACAGGTTCAGCAGCGCAACCATCCAATGCTAACGGACACTGCCTGATGAAAATGCATATGCATCAGTGTCATAGCAAATCAGTCTCATGCCTACATCTGTACGTTCTTGCTGTTCTTGTTGTTGTTCACCACCTGAAGCGTCTGCTGGGCGATGCTGAGCTCTTCATCTGTTGGAACCACCAGCACCTTTATCTTGCTGTCAGCTGCACTGATATCACCCTGAGCACCTCCAACAGTGGCCTTATTTTTGCCGTCATCGATGGAGATGCCCATGCTCTGAACAACCAAAGCAAAATATGGACAGGAACCATGAACAACAAATGAAAATTGCACTAAAGGGGTGGGTTGGGATAAACAGAACACGCAGCAGTACTCGGGTTTTGTCCACTATTGCACTGCCGGTGGGAATGGGCAATGCATATTCCAACTTGCTGCGGTGCCTCACAGAACTCTTCAGAAAGGCATCAGGCATTGAACCCTGCGCCTGCCTCCTATCGACACTGCTGAGAATCTGTGCCCATGTTTCAGACAGACATTTGCCAACCAATCTTCTGGCTATAATGTACCAAAACAATAAAGTAAATGTGAGAGTCTCACTTGAGTCCAAGCTTACCACATCTCAAGGGACATTAGGGCAGCAGAGCACTCATTCATTCGTCAGATGTACAGTCAGCGTACCTTGAAATCGTCACAAATGAGTTTCCGAATGATACTGCTGTTCTCCCCAATGCCTGCGCTGAAGATCAAGGCGTCCACCCGGCCTGACAGCGCTGCAGAGTACGCTCCAAGGTACTTGCGCACTCTGTACACGAACATGTCCAGTGCCAGCCGGGCCCGATCATCGCCTGCGTTCTGCAGGCGCACATAGCATTCATTGGTGGCAGCAGCAGCAGCAGCAGCAGCAGCAGCAGCAGCAGCAGCAGCAGCAGCAGCAGCAGCAGCAGCTTTATTTATTATTTCTAATTCGAAAACCATAATTGCATTGTGGACGGTTACCCTGAAAGCTATGTATTTTAAAAACGCAGAGGTTGTGTGTACTTGATCAATGAAAGATATCATCGGGTTGTAGCCAGATAAGGCATGTCTGTGACAGAGCCATGCAGCAGCAGCAGCAGCAGCAGTAGCAGCATGCCGCAGCAGCAGCCGCAGCAGTAGCAGCAGCAGTAGCAGCATGCCGCCGCCGCAGCAGCAGCAGTAGCAGCAGCAGCAGCAGTAGCAGCAGCAGCATGCCGCAGCAGCAGTAGCAGCAGCAGCAATAGCAGCAGCAGCAGCAGTAGCAGCATGCCGCAGCTGCACACCAGCTTGAAAATCAGTCTATGACAGCTGGGCGGGTGCAAGTGCAAGCATCTTCTTCTGCACAGGCACTAGCCCAGCTGCTGCAGACTAACAGCTTTTACGCTTTTACGCTTTTAGACGTGAGCAATGGAGCTAAATGAATCAATTCCGTAAAAGATCCTTTGCAGGATGATAACAGCAACATCATGACAGCAACACACCTGTCTGCTTTTATGCCATCCCCTGCTTTGTCTGACACGATGTAGCTGAGCACACTGCTAGCCTTGCGTTTGAGAGTACATGTTGTGTTAGTCACACAAGCCATGATAATGTGTGAGACTCACACAAGTCACAAAAGTCACACCATTCCCAGTTGCAAAAGATCAATAAAGGCCACAAATAATAGTACAAAAATAGTGCAAAAATAGTACAAAAATAGTACAAAATTAGTACAAAGGCAGTAATTCTGCACACCTTGTTCTCAATGATTGATCGCAGGTCGCTGTGCCCACTGACTCCCAGCAGTCCGCTCTTCTTGTTGAGGATTGTGTCCATGTCTCTTGCAGAACAGCCCAGTGTGTTCATCAGGAACAGAGGAACAGCAGGGTCCATATCCCCTGACCTCGTACCCATCACAAGACTGCAAAACACAATGGACTTCCTTTTTACTGCGTCAATTTCAAACCCCAGAGAGATAAATTCTATATTTTTTCAGTTTTGTTGTTCAAAACCGAAAAGACCTTTCTTAAGGTGGACTGTTGACTGTTTAATAATTACTTTGCTGCTGGTGTCGATTGCCAAGTGCTAGCTGCCTCGTGTGCATGCACAGAATAGAGCTGCAGGTGAACGTGCAATGATGTGGATTTCATGCCCCAAAGTTGTTGCGCGGCGACAGAAAGCTTGCTATGTCTGGTGGATGATGTATAACTGGAGGATGATTGAACTCGCAAGAAGTTGCATACATAAACAAGAGGCAGGGGCAGTATGCAACAGAGTCAAGGTTGCGCAAAGCCCACAGCAGAAACTCAGGTTGTTTGTGCTGGCAAACCTCAACTTAGTTTCAAAACTCCAGTGAATAACAACATCATTGCAACTGTTATCGGTCAATACCTCATTTTCACTTCAGGAGCACATTTGTGGGATGTTGTATGCTGGTTGTTATTTCAAATTTGGTTGAATCAATCTCACCCTTCCAATGGAGTGAGGCCCATTGAAGTGTCTACACTGAGGCCATTCTTCACCGCTGTGATGCTGCTGCCATTGCCTGCAAGCAGCAGCAGATAAAAAACACAAAAACACAGCACAACAGGGTTGTTTACGTGGGATAATCCCTGTCCAACCGAATGCTCAGCTGATGAGCAGAGCCATGGTGCAGAACCGCAGGCATGGGGATGCACATTTGCTGCAGCGAATTGTTGGGAGATTTTTCAGGCTCTATACTGAGCAATGGGCCTTGGCCCCAGGAAAGGGCGAGCAGCATACGCCAACAGGGTCACAGGCCCTCTCTCTCTATATATATATTACCCTTCAGCCATAGCAACCCTGCCATGGTCATAGACCCTCTGCTTGGATTGCCTGGATCTTGTGATGTAAGAGGTATCTCTAGGGAAGCGAGCACAGACACCATACACATGCTGGGGAAGTGAGAAACTGCTTGGACTATTTGGAGTGTTCTCTGTGCTGAATTGCTTACCAAGGTGGCAGGTGATCGCATTCAGCTGCTCTGGTCTCTTGCCAAGCATGCCAGCTGCGGTCTGCACCAGGTACTTGTGACTGGTGCCGTGGAATCCATAGCGCCGTATGCTGTGCTTCTGGTAGTACTCGAACGGGAGCCCATACATGTAAGCAAAGTCTGGCATGGTTTGGTGGTACGCAGTGTCAAAAACACCGACCTGGAGGGCACAGCAGGCACAGCACAGCAGACATAGTGCGTTATATGTTAGTCAAACCCCTGCTGTGTCAAACCCCCTGTCTGAGAGATGATGCAACAATGATTGCCACATTGTGTTGGCGCACCTGCAAGCTGATTGTAGGCGGCTGTTGCCTTAGCAGGCACTTGGCTGGATGTGCGGCAGCCTTAGGCAGCGACTTTGGTGTGATGCAGCAGCAGCAGGTGCTGATGCTGTACCTTCCAACAGGACGAACTTGCTGCTAGCACCCACATGTTTCTTTGTGAACAGCAGTAATATGTACCAATGCATCTTCTGACTAGCAGGCAGTAGAGTAGTCAGTCAGTAATTGCGAGCACTGCTGCCATATGCAATGAGTGCTGCAAAGCCCTTGTTGCGGTTCAGGTTGATTGAACCCACCTGTGGCACTCCGCTGAACACCTTTTGTGCTGCTGCAATGCCCTGTAGGCCTGGAGGGTTGTGTAATGGTGCCAGGTGGCCGGCTACTTTGATCTTCTCAATAACCTGGTCGTCCAACAGCACAGCATTGTGAATGTCGAGGCCATGAACCACTCTGTGTCCAACTGCCATGACCTCTTCGTGTATTTTTTTCGAGAAGTTTTCGCCGAGGAAGCCCATGATGCATTCCATAGCGGATACGTGGTCCTTGATTGGGACCTGCTCTGTCCATTTCTTTACACTTCCTCCTGATGAGTCCTTGGCCTGTAGGTTGCTGTTCACGGTGTCACCTGCATAAAGTGCAACAAATTGCAGGGTTCTGCTGCAATCAGCAAATACACACACTAATAAACGACTTCCTCCAGAGAAGGGTGCGCGGCCGTAAGCGCAACGAACGTAGCAAAGTGCATTCACAGCAGCTGGCTGTGCATACTTGCCTATGCGATCTATCATGCCACCTACTCCTGCCGCAAATGCTGGTGCGAGACTAAACAGTTTGAACTTCAAGCTGCTTGATCCGGCGTTGAGCACCAAGATCTTTCCGGCTTCCTGAAGAACACCCATGTCGATGATTTTGGAGTCAGCTGAAGCTGGCGTATGTGATCAGAAATGCTGACCAGCCAGGTTGTCTGTATGTCACACAAGGATTGGTCAGATATATGCAGGAGAGAGGTTGGAGTCTGAACGTGAAAGTCTCGGAACAAGCAGCGCGCCAGTATCTGCAGCTGCTGGGTACATTTGTGTTCTGCACTTATCAGCACTATACCGCAACATTTATGCAGATCAGCATATCTCCGGGGCTGCTTCTGCCTTGAAAGTAGTCTGATGGCTATGTCAATTGTTACTTCCGCGCACTGGTGTTCAAAAGTTTCGCTCCTATTAACTGTTGAGCTTTTGATCATCCTTAGTATCGTGTAACACAGCTAGGACACTCTATTGTAGCTACAGCGTGCCCCGGCAGCTAAGGCTGGGACCGGGCGCTTGCTCCAGCAACTATCGCTTTTCAATTGGAGTTTTTTGATCATCTCCAGTTGTTTCTATAGCAATAGGGGCGCGCATGTTGCTGCAAGATTGAAAACTACAGTTGAGCAACAAAATCACAAATCTGCTCCGTGTGCGATACAAGATGGAGGCGGTCGCTGCAGCCGTAGGTCAAGCACCTGTAATGCGGGACTTTCGTCGCAATGTGGCCAGCACGGTCATCATTCTCACGCTGGGGACTCTGTTGGTTGCTGGTGAGCAGCCTGAAGGCAATGAATGGGTCTATGGACGCAACTGAGAAACATACGATGCCAAGTATGTTAGTTTATGCAGGTGGTGTGGATTGGTCATACAGGGGAATCAGCAATTGGGCCTACAACAAAGGTGCGCATTCTCTGTGATGCTACCCCAACTATCCTGCAGGAGGTCCACGCCAGCCATCAAAGCCAACATACGTTTGCCCATCACACACACCAGCAATGCATTCTTAAACCCATTCACACCACACTCACGTTACTGCTTGCAGCAAACACCAATATCTCCCTCCCCCTGACCAGCTGGCAGCTGGAAGTTCGCATGCGCTGGGTCAAAGCCGCTCCTTCGCTCGATGGCGCTACACAGGGCCCTGCATCCATACACGAGTACTTTGATGCACATCCGCTCAGGACGAAACTGTACTCGGTGGGGCTCATGTGCTCTCCTCGCTGGGCTCTCCTATGGGCATGGCTATTTGACCGGGAACCAGGACTCCTGTTGCTGCATCAGCACGTAGCACAACATCAGGTATAGTGGCCACGCACACTTGTGACAAGCTATTACCCTTCTTCTATGAGGACCACCTCTGCCATCAGTCTTGCTCGCTGTGTCAGAAGCACCGATGGTTGCTACAGCTGTCAGCGCACTTGCAGAGCATGTCATCATGTTGCACTGGCTTATTCATTAACTGTGTGTCAGGTAGGGGTGTTGCCACCTTCAATAGATTTAGTTAGTCAGCTGAGTAAGCAGTGCATGTGCTGACAAACGCTGCAGCAGTGCTTCGCTGGCTCTAGCAGCTGTTGCCTTGTCATTTGAAATGAACAAGTTGACATGGTGTTAGATGTCAGAGCCATGCAGCTGACTAAGCCTGAGTCAGCACTGAGCATCCATAGTAGCTCATCCTGCAGCTGTTTCATGTAGGGCAAAGCACTGTATACCATCAGGTTGTGCTGTATTTGTTCCAAATGCCCACCCAGTGTCGCCCGATCTCACTGCCTGCCGAGTTACTCCACTTTGCTTGTTGAATTCCCACTGTATGCAGGCAAATGTCATGTATTATGTAAGGGGTGCCATGCAGTACATCATGCCTGGACTCCTTCCCTTATCATCCACAGAAGCGGCAGCCGACTCTTCCCCAATCATGCAGCTTTTATACAAGATATTCCAGCTCAACAGCAGCCTGCTGTTCTGGGTAGCATGGCTGCTGTGCCCCGGGCTTCAATCGGCGTACTATACCCTATTTTTTACATCACAAGCCCCCATCAAGACGCTCTATGGAGTCCTGATAGGTAATCACTTTCTTTCTTAACGTATTCATAACAAACCTACTACAGTAAGTTGCCCCATGTCACCAGCCGGTAGCAGCAGACGGGCTAGTTGCAGTGAACAGATTCCAAGAGCAGATAGAAGGTCATAGTGGGCGGCATTAGGAAATCTTCTTCATACTCAGACCAGTAGTGACAGCAGCAGCTGGGCAGCTGGCATGCCAGGTGTATAAGGAAGCTGTCCAGCACCAAGATCATGGCAGCACTATCCCTCAGCAGCAGCAAGTGCAAATGTATATCGTTTTATCTTGTTGATCAATTGCTTATATATTATATTTTAACTCATCTATCTGATTTTCTCCAACCTAGTTCTATTCAATTCTATTCAATTTTATTTTTCTCTCTCCATCAGCTGCAACACCACCAAACCCCCTGCCTACCAACCCTATCTGCTCAACTGTACCCCACTCCAGGGTAGAAAGTAATGTCCCCCACTTCAGGGTAAGCTCAGGGTATCCATTTACCAGCTGGCTGCAATTTGTGGAAAAGATGCAAGGGGAAAACGGCTGGAGACATCCATGCTGGCCTTTTTTCAATGGTGTGAAAATAACCCAACATCATCCATGCTGACCTGTGGTGTGTATCTGCAGGTGTCACTCGTACTGCTGTTGAATGCAGAGCGGTGTTCAAGTGTACGCAAGCAGCCATGAAGCGCGATCAACAGCTTGTGCGGAATTCCCTGCTGTGCTGTTATGCGCTCCCTTTCATCATGACACTGCAGAGCATGTCAGCGCTGCTAGTGCTGGGCTTGGTGGTCCCTCACTGGATTCTACACATCTGTGTGGTGGCTTTTTGCCTTTGGGGCCCACCAGCCATGATCGCTCTGATGACAACAGCGTGGCAGCCAGACAGGCACAGGGTAAGCTGGCACTATCATCTTGTAATACTCATATAAATCATAATAACAGGAGCCGGCACAGTAATGTTATAGTTCTCATTTTCAGGCTGCGCCAGATGGAACTGCTGTGCTTCCTGGCTTTTGCAACTATGCTAGGGCATGGGTGTGGTATTGGTATCTATGGTACATGTCTGTCCAACTACTTATGGCCTCTACCTGGAGTGTCCTTGTGTGGGGTTTGTGGTCAAGCAGTTTATTCGTCCTGCTTCTGCTTATACAGCAGCACTGGGATGGCCACCACAGACACTCTGGTGTAGCTTCAGTAGCAGTGATTGATACCAACTCTCTCGCTGGGGCACCGACCCTAATTATACATCTGAGATGAACTGGTATGCCTCATACATGTGCTCAATCTACTATAAATAAATGAACAGAATCAATGATCAGAAAAATTGAAAACTATAGAAATAATAGGTAATAGTAAACTGATTTCGTATATAATAAGATAAATCTTGCATTCTCATCACTTGCCCTGCAGCCACTGCTGGTTGATGCCCCTATGGGTGTTGTAGAGGGAGCCCCCCCTGGAGGTGCTGTGGATGCGATGGCGGCCTTCATTGCCAACAACAACATCAGGGGCCAGGCAGCTTCCGGCAAAGCATCTCAAGACGCAGTCTACTGGCCTAAACCTCTAGTGGTGAGTGTGGCAGGCACTGGTCTATTTCAGATTACTGGACCCAAGCCCTTGGTGGCTGCAAGGTGACCTTGCCAGGAAGTGTACCTTGTATACATACCTCAAGTACGTATTCCTCTCCCCTGTTGACACAACACATCACAGCTAGCCAGCCAAACCTGCAGATTCCCTACAGCTCCAAAAACGATCAACCCAGTTGCTAGGAGCGTTCAATTCCAGCAGGCCAGGAGTAGGATCGTCTCGTTCCCTCCACTGTTTTGTTCACGTTGACTTGTCTAATTCCCTCAATGATGTGTTCCTGCAGGTGCCTGAGGCCGTTGAGGAGCAGTGCAGCATTCCCCACTACTTCATCTGCTCCATCACCCACAGCATCATGCTGGAGCCTGCAGTGACAGCAACAGGAGCCACATACGAGCGGGGGGCTATCATGGAGTGGCTCAGGACGCAAAAGTGAGTGAAGTATCGCAGCAAAGAGAGCAGGGAATGGTTTGTTGTGTGACATTCCTTCTCCCTTTGTTCCCCTACCAGGGCGGACCATATATTGCCTTCAATTGCAGATGATTGATACGAATAGGACTTGACTCTGGACTGTTCAGCAGCTACACTTTGCTGGCCAGCCCTGGTTGCCACTTGCGCAGGGCATTGAGACAGGGAAAGGGAGGGGGAATGACATGCCGGGTGGTGCTGCTTGTGTAGCATGTGTGATTGCTGCGCATTTCCTGCAATAAGGGACATTGCTATTTGACCTGCAGTGATCATCCTTCTTATGTGTAGTTAGTCACGCATTGCTTAAGAAGGGAGTTGAAAAGTCCAGGAGCAGCTGTTAATGCAATGCTCTTTCAGTATATAATATATACATCAAATGTATATCTATGTGACTGTACATCAAGTAACACAGCATCACATTTGTGTGGTATATACCAAGGGTTATATTAATTCTCGGAAAAAAAATTGACCACACTAGAGTTGCTGCTGATCATTGCAGGCGGGACCCACTTACTGGCCGTGAGCTACGGCCAGAGCAAGTGAGCCCCAATCTGGCCCTGTACCGCGCCATTGATGAGTGGATACACGCCAGCCAGGAGCAACTGAAAAGGCACAAGCACCAACATGAGCAACAGCCGCAGCAGCAGCAGCACGGCCACCACCACAGACATGCAGCAAATCATCATAGTAACCAGAGTGGTTACTCAGACAGAAGCAGCAGCGCTACTGGACATAGTAAATGTGAAAAGGGCAAGAGAAGGCAGAATCTGGGCAGCAGGCGGGGCAGTATGGAGGCAGGGGCGTCCAGCAGCCCTACTGCTGCTGTTGTGGATCAGCTACTGTCTGGTCAAGAGTAGCTGCTGGTGCAGCTGCTGGTGTATCGATGCTGCTGTCAAATGGTGGTTGCCAACCACCATCAATCAGATGGAGGTGCTGTGAGGAGTGCCACCTGGCTGTTATGCCTGATCAGGGCAGCTAGTCACTTGCTGGGTGCGGGGTGCTTCAATCACCCGCAAACCAGTTGCTAGATCGACCCACAGGCATTCTGGAACTCAGATGCAGCCAAGCTACTATCCTCTGTGAGCTGCTGAATGCATGGGTCTCATTTCAATGGGTCAAGACCCATTACTGTGTTGTTGCTGGAGCGTAAATGCTATGGCTGCAAAGTACTAATTATTATTATTATTGTGTTGTTGCTGGAGCGAGGAGCTGGTGAAATCTTGAATATGGAGTTTGTATCATTGGCAGATCAACAACAGGCAACTGTGCTTGTTGCAGGGACAGTCACTTCTTTGGTTGCCAGGGTTTTTTGGTGGTTTTTCCCCACAGCATGTAGCAGCAGGGCTTCTGCATTGTTTGACGTGACCGCAGAGTGTTTCACTGGCAGGTTCAAGTTGCTGTACATTGATACGGATGCTCATGGTCATGCTGAAGTCCATGTTTTCAAGTTGCTGTTGCCCACCTGCAGTTTTTGCCTGGATGCATATGGGCCATATCAGAGTGTTCAACTGCAAGAGCTGCAATTTTTGCGTCCGATGCAGCCGTGGCTGGCTTTCTGCAGCTGTAGCTGCTGCAGTGGGCTGCTGGCAGCGTGTACAAACCACCAAGGCAGTTGCTGGGGCACCTGCCACATTACTATACATGGTTGGTTTTTTATTGTCACGGGCAAGCAATAGTCATGGACGTCTGACTTTTGCACCTTATTTGCATCAAACCTGCATCAATTTTGCATTTGGCAACAGGCCAGTGAGATGCAGCTGTTCTATTGGTCACTGGGTCTTGTTCTGACGGTTGTTGTTTCACCATATCCATGTGCTGCTCAGTGTATAATTCAGCATGTGCTGGCTGCAAGGGCTGCTTGAGTTGTTACGCGTTGACAATTGAGTACTCTGGAGACTGCCTGTACTTTATAGCGAATTCCCAATGAGCGACTTCGTCGACTCCTTTGGGCGGCCCCCAGGGGCCAGGTAAGAAGCTCTCGTATGTGATATAGTATACCACTGTATGGTACACATTGGTGTGGCGCTTTTGTGGAGGTCCATTATACTCTGATTAGCTGCTGTACCACCATCTATAAGTCTACCAGCCAGCTTGCTTTCCTGTCACACACAGCTGTATTGTAAGCCACTGCGGTCTCCACAGCTGTGTCTGGTTTCTGTTGTGTGTCTTCTGTAGCAGTGAGTCCCAAGCGCCGCACGGCCGGATATTGTAACTAATACTACTTTGTAGCAGTGAGTCTGTGGTGTTCATGTACCACGTATGTGATTGAATCATCTGAGGTGTCAGCCATGGTCGCTAAGCTGTTGCAACTGCACGCGCTGCTGTTGCTCAGCACTGCTGCTGGTTCAGTGCAGCTTGCTGATTTCTTTTTGCAGCTTGCTGAGCATGACTCGTTTTGCGTTTAAAGCAAACAGCATTGTGCCTCTATCATTTACAGCGTATTCAGCCCTACGTACGGCTGAATAGTGTACTAGGGTTCCAGCAGTGATTCATTTAGTTGTATCATCCTTGTTTGCTTGCATCGCAGATTTTGCCACATGTGACAATTGAGCTCTACATGTCATTGTTTGATTGGAGAAGCTTTTTCCAAAAAGCTTCTCTGAAGGAGGCGTTTTCAGCTGCATTGCAGTGGCTTTGCACTGGCTTTACGTCCCTACATTATTGTTTACTATACCATCTATGCATGGTGCTTGACACAGGGCTTGTGAGGATCCGGGAGCTGTTGCTACTTTAATTGGTCACCAACTTTTGAACAGCTCAATGGCAGCACAGTAGCGGCAGCACCCGGATCCCCCCTGCTATCAAAGCGACAGTCTTCAAGCATCAGCAGGCGGCGTCATGCAGATCTCACAGCAGTGCACCACCACTTTATAGTAATATCATAGCAGCACCAGCCGCTTGTATGGTAACAATGGGGCCGATGGCAGGAAATGTTATGACTGCAAAGTACTATTATTTTTATGGTAACAAGCACTGGACTGAACCAAAGGGTTTGATGTTTGGGGTACAT
The DNA here is from genome assembly GCA_018290735.1 of Coelastrella sp. MACC-549. Lineage (NCBI taxonomy): Eukaryota > Viridiplantae > Chlorophyta > Chlorophyceae > Sphaeropleales > Scenedesmaceae > Coelastrella > Coelastrella sp. MACC-549. Next base: position 21,312 of record JABEVS010000195.1, on the reverse strand, counting down.
GCCCAGCAAAGCAGTACCAAGCAGCAAGAGGGTAACTTCCTTCCTTAAGCAGCAAGAGCTAGCTGGTACTGCCAGGTGATGGTGCCCGTTGCACTGCAGGACAATAACGCCATCACCTGGCAGTACCAGCTAGCTCAGCAAGGCTTGCTGCATGCTGGGCGGCCTCAGGAGGTTGCCATGCATTTTGTCCATTGCCAATGGAGCCGCCGCTGCTGTTGTTGGGACCTAGGGCGCCCACAATCATTGTGACACTAGAGACTCCAGTCTGCACCTCTCCTGCTCAGCGGACTTCCTGCAGCAGTTGTCTTTACTGCTGTCACCACCATGCGGTTGTGGTGCCTCCCTACTATCAGTGCTGTTTCAGCACAGCATTTTCTGTTCCACAAGGCAAAGTTCGCAGTGTCTGGCATCAATGCACATCTGCATAATGTACTGATGGGTATCCCTCCATTTATTGATATTGCAACTGCTGCAGCTCACTGTGTCTGCTGCCTGTGTCGGCCCTTGTGTATTGTCAATCATACAGGAGCCGCTATTCTGCAGCCTCTGGGAAACTAAAGCCTGGCAACACGGGTGTGGCACCTGTTGATATCTTGGTTGAAAGTAACAACAGCGGCATAGTAATAGCAGGTGAGACTGCAGGCATCTGGCAGGAATCCCAAACCCCGTGTGCAGCTCTGGGCATGCTGTTCCTTGCGTTTGCTTTGGAAATGTGGGAACTTACAGCGTGCTGTGTTGATCGTATCCTTACTGCTGTTTATTAGGGTAACTTACTTACTTACTTACTTACTTACTTACTTACTTACTTACTTACTTACTTACTTACTTACTTACTTACTTACTTACTGTTTATTATGAAAGTAACCCTACAGCATGCGTGGGCTTGAGCATTGCGCTCCACTACTGAAGCCAGTGCGTCTGGTGGTGAATGCTTACCCTTCACCTGACGTGCTTGTGTACGGCATGTGCAGTTATAAAGTCAGCATTCTGGGCTCGTGAGAGGTGAGATGTATCGCCGCACTGCGCCCATGGCCTTCGGATACTGCATACACATACTGCCTGGACTGAGCCACTGCACTGATTCAAAGTTATCATAATCCCGGTTGAACCGAAGGGCATGTACTTTCATGTGAGTTCACCATTTGAAGGTCGCAGGGTGCATGATGAAAGCAATGCTTGGCCCAGCATCTCAGAACTGTGCTGTTCACAGACCAGCAGATCGTCCAACGGGTCAAAAGGACAACGGCGCGTGTCGTCTGCCGTTCTTGCTCGGCACTTCATCTTTAATACATCACATCAGAACAGATAGAGAGGAGGCCTTCGCCAGTAGCCTGAAGCAGCGATAGCGTTCAGGACAGTGCCCAGTTGTTTAACAAGGGGTAACAGCCCTGCTTCATGCAACACGTCGTCAGGATGCCCAGCAACGCTGAAACTTTTGTTTGCAGCAAAGCGAAACGTATTTGATGCAGAGCTGCACGCATGAGCAGCTCCTTGTCAGCTTTGAGAGTCGTGGCTTTGATATCATCGCAAGCAGCTTATCTTTCTAAGATAAATTTATTCCTTGTTGCTGCGTCTGCCAAGGCCTCTTCACGCACTCTTCTTTCGCACTCATTTGCGTTGAGTTTGTAAGGCCTATCCTCTTTGACAGAGCGTATGGTGACGACCACATATGTTGGTTTATGAGGGGGGCTGCTGCAGGCTTGGTGGTAGCCTGACAGCTGCCTCAAACAAGCGATGGATGTGAGCCAGCCACTTGAGTTTCTCCTCAGCCTCATCGACCAGATAGCCAAAGAAGATCCTACGGATGTGTTTGAATATCCAGTTGACGGAACAGCGGTAAAGGGCTACTATGACAAGATCAAGCAGCCCATGTGCTTCTATGTGATGCGGGAAAAGCTGCGCAAGCAGGAGTACCGCACATGGAGAAACTTTACCAAGGACTTTGAGCTTATCTGCGAGAATGCCAAGTAAGCAGTCCAAGCGGGCCTTGGCAAGTCTTCCAAGCAGCTGCAACCACAGCAGTTGCAGCACAGCTCCTACTGAAGTTACTGCAGCTCGCAACAGCATCGTCCGTCAGCTACCGTTCAAGAGCTCACACGCGTCTGCCTTCTTTGTTCGCAGGCTGTTCAACCCGCCTCAGCATCGTATCCATAAGTTGGCAATCAATCTGCAGCGGGTAGGGCGCAAGCTGCTGCTCACCAACGAGCTGCCGGGTCGCCGCTGCCTCAACAAACTACACCCAGACGGACCAAGGGCGGCAGCGGAAGAGGAAGCAGCAGAAATACTCACAACAAAAAACGATCCACAGTACAGCTCACAGCTGCTGCTGAGTGCAGCTGCGGGTGCAGATGATCAGCCAGCATCAGCAATGCAGCAGCAGCAGCAGCAGGTGGTTGCAGGAACAAGAGCAGACGGAGCAGTGGGGCTGCAGAAAGCACGTCCAGTTGTTGAGGACCTATCAGCAGCAGCACAGCTCTGGGATGCAGCATATGAGCAGCCAGGACTTGCAGATTGGGGCTTACTGTTCCGAGAGCTGCCAGACCCTCAACTTGATAACGTTACACAGCATTTGAAGCAACCAGTCGTATTCCAGCCATACAACAGCAGTCTACAACCCCAGCAATCCCAGCAGGAGCAGCAGCAGCAGTCAACAGCCTTGCAGGATCTGCAGCAACTCCAGCAGGATCAAACAACAGCAGAGGGCCAGCCACTGCAGCGAGTTCGGCCCCCTGCCGATTGGGTGCACGCAAGACGGCCGCTGTATTGGCGTTGTCAGTGGCTGTACACACGCATCCAGGAACTTACAGCGCTCATAAGCCTCTTAGAGTCTCAAGGCACTGCAGTCCCTGCTGCTGCTGCTGCTGCTGCTGCAGCGGCAGCTGCTGCGCATCCTGGAAGCGCTCCTGCTGCTCCTGCTGCTTCTTCTGCAGGAGAAGGCCTCAGCAGCAATGCTGCTGCAGATGCTGCAGAGGCCGGTCCACTGCTACAAGTTCAGCAGCAGGGCATGCTGTTGCAGCAGCATGTAACAGCAGTAGAGAAGTTTGGTGAGATTTTGAAAAGCCCCTTCTTTGCTGCGCACCTAGCTGGGACTTGTGCCGACCCTCTGTTGCCTCAGCTGCAGGAAAGCCAGCAGCAGCAGCAGCAGCAGCCACAACAGCGGCTTGAGACCCAGTCTGATCAGCAGCAGCAGCAGCAGCAGCAGCAGGGCGATCAGCAGCAGGATGAGGGGCAGGGTGAGTCCTCAAAACAGCCTGAGCAGCAGCAGCATGAACAGCTGGTGGAGCAAGATGGCACTTGTACTGACATGGATGTGGATCAGCCAGCAGCAGCAGCTGATCATGGTGATGAGGCTGCTGCTGCTGCCGCCAGAGACAGTCAGAAGCCAGCAGACCAACAGCAGCAGCAGCAGGTGGCCACCAACAGTGGCACTGATCAGCAAGACTCTGCAGCAGCAGCTGCTGCTGCTGCTGAGGACACTGCTTGCAAAGCACCAGCAGCAGCACATGCTGGACCATCAGCAGTCATGGGGCCTCCAGCAGCAGCGGCGGCGGCGGCGGCGGCGGCGGCGGCGGCAGCTAGTGATGTTGAATGTGACCCTGCATTGGTGTTCAGCAGCTTAGAGCTGGTGGAGCATCAGCTGGTTGCAGCCAGACTCATGATAGCTCGTGCATTTGCCATTGAAGTCACCTTAGCTCCCCCGGGGGTCCGTCTCGGCCAATACACCGCGTCCAGGGTTTGGGGAGACGGCTCCGCACTAAACCCTGCTGCAGCTGCCGCTCAGGGTGCAGGCGGCCAAAAGCGCGGGGCCGCAGCAGCTGGGCTGGGTTTAGCGAGGGGACTGTCTGGGGTTTTAGAGCGGGGGGGAGGCGGCCCGGGGCGGGGTTTACAGCGGGAGGGGAGTCTTGCTGGCAGCTTGAAGAAGCGGCGGATTGATAGGAGTGGTGTTGGGGGTATTGCGGGCAGTATTGATGTGGATGATGGGGTTCTCAGTCCCAGCTCTTCACTTCCTGCAAGGCTGATGGAGCGAGTGGTGAGTGAAGAAGCTCTGTTGCATCAGCATCTGTTGCATGTTGCAGGTTTTCTTGCAGGTTCATTCCGCAACAAAAGTCAGGCTCAATTGCGGTGATGAGTGATGGATTTCAATCATGGCTGAAGATTTACTTTCATGTTGAGTACTGGCAATGCTCCCGGGGATGGATCGCTTGTTATGACAAGTAGTGCATTTGACTGCGGGTGCCAGTAGCACACATGGTTTGGGGTTTTTTTCTGTAGTTCACACCTACCATATGTACTTTACATAAATCAACAAACAAAATCACTCTTTACTTCAGTTATACCTATTTACTATGATAAGTTAAATGTAACAACAAAATCATATAAAAGGAAACATTATACCATCGTCACTTTCGTATGTGTGATGCAGGTCACGTCTATACACATTCCATCGGTGCGTGAAATTCCCAAGGGTGATCAGGATGCGCTCACAGCAGCAGCTACTGCCTGGCGGGCCACTGTCAAGAGTCAGGGCCACAGGGCAGGACTAGCCAGACCACCAGCTGAGGTAATGGGATGCCCGGTGCTCCTAGTTGATTATTATTGCAGTTGCACCTTTGCCTGGCCTCTCTACTCCAGCTATTTTCTACTCCAGCTTTTTCCTTACTTCAGCTTTTTTTCTGTTCCATCTTTTTTCTACTCCGGCTTTTCTCTACTACAGCCTTTTCTACTGTCTGCTCCAGCTGTTCATCTACAGCTCTTCCTGCTTTCTATTTGAACAAGAGCAAGGGCTGTGAAATGATGTTGTAGAATGGGTGGGCAAGCTGAGCAAGGGGGGTCACTGTCATTTGCTGGTGTATCTGATTCTTTCTGCTTGTTGCATCATAGCCTTACCCCCCTACTCCAGCCTTACTCTGCTCATCATCACTTGCTTCTTTGATTAGTGGAGTTTTGCTATCTATCTTCACTGTCCATTCAAAGGATAGATAATTTCTCCTGTTCTTCCTGTGGTGTTACAAATCTCGTGTTTTGAGTGGCTGCAGGTGCGTCGTGTGCTCGAGTCAGCAGCTGCTGATGAGGGCAGCAGCAGTGAGGATACTTCTGATGAGGCATATGCCCGCATGCACAAGCCACTGGAGGAAGACGAGCACATCAGGCTTTGTGGACCAGCAGGTGCGCTGCGGGCTGATAGACTCCTTTGTTACAAATAAACGTGTATGTGTATACATGTATGTATGTGTATGTGTGTATATTTCCATGTATGTGTGTATACTTCCATGTGTGTGTGTATATTCTTCTTGTTGAAGGCTTCAACAAGATTGCTTCACTACGTGCCAAAACTTATAAATACAAACATATATGTGTATACATACATACATGTAACGTATAATTCCATATGTACATTTCTGTATTATAATGTCATATCATATTACATGTACCATTCTATTCATGTGATCTTCATATCATCTTATTTGCAGCCTGATTTAAACCTGTTTAAAACCTCTCATCATACCTGTCATCATACCTGATTTCGCTTTTGTTGTCTTGCCCAGCGTTCAACCTGATTTCATACCTGTTAACATACCTCACTTTTACATTTGTCTTTCTGCTGCTGGCTAAATTGATACTTGGCCTTGCAGGTGGTGGCCGCAAGCGCAACAAGAACAAGACCAAGCAGACTGGCTCTCAGCAGCAGCAGCAGCAGCCAAACAAGCAGCAGCAGCAGCAGGTAGCAGCGGCAGCAGAGGAACCGACCAGCCCCCGGCCTGCAAGGGCCAAAGCTACTCCTGCTGGTACAGCTGGAGCTGGCTCTGAAGCAGCAGCAGCAGCAGGGCCATCAGTGACAGCAGTACGCGTAATCAATCAACCAGCAGCAGCAGCACGACCGCCTGCAGCAGCAGCACCGGCAGCAGCAGCGAGTATCAAGGGTAAGCCTCCACCTGCTCTGACCATCCCCAGCAGTCTGCCTACCTCACCAGTTAAGGCTGGCTCATCCACCACCTCCAATCCAAGTGTGGCAGCTGCAGCAGCAGCAGCGCTGGCAGCAGCAGCTGCAGGTACTGCTGCTGCAGCAGCATCCTCTCCAGGGGCTGGCAGTGTTCGTGGAGCAGCAGCTGCTTCGCCGGCAGGAGGAGGAGGAGGGCTGCAGCTGGGGCAGCAGCAGCAGCAGCTGTTGTGGGTGCAGCAGCAGAGTGGGCAGTCAGTGCTGGTGCTGGCGGGGTCCCCCCAAGGGGCCGCTGGCACACTGAGTCCAGCTGCTTTGGCTGCTGCTGCTGTTGCATCATCTGCTGCTACCGCTGGGGCTCAGCAGCAGCATCAGAAGCCTGGGGGTGCTGCAGGCAAGCAGCAAGAGGCTGCTGCTGCTGCAGGAAATGCTGCAGGTGCCAGTGGTGGCCCAGTATCCTTGCGCAGCAGGGAGCTTGCAGCTCGCTTGACGCCCACACAGTTGGCATCAACACGTGCAAATGGTACTGCTGCTGCTGCTCCTGCTGCTGCTGGCAGCAGTGGTGGCAGCGGCAGGGGTGTAGCCACTCGGACCACCTCTGGAAACCTCAAAGACAACAAGGATCTGGCAGCAGCAGCAGCAGGTGGTGGTAGCAGCACTGGCAAGATGAGGAGCAGTGCAAAAGATGCTGCTGGCAGTGGCAAAGCAGCAGCAGCAGCAGCAACACCAGGTGGTAGGGAGAAGGAGTCAACAGCAGCAGCAGGTAGCAGCGGTAAACAGCATGGCGAACGACCCAGCAGCAGCAGGAAAACTGTAAGCCCTGCTGCTGCTGCTGCTGCTGCTGCTGGGGCAAAGGATGTGAGGGACCGCAGCAAGAGCCCAGCTGTTGTGGCGGCAAGCAGTAAAAGTCCGTCGGCCGCGACAGGAACAGGGACCGTTGCGGCGGGAACGCGGCGAGCGGCGGCGGCAGCAGCTGCGGCGGCAACAGCGGCCAAGAGTCGCAGCAGCAGCAGGGTGAAAGCCCAAGTAGCAGCTGGCAAGCGGTCTGGCAAGCCACAATAGAGAGCCTCGGTGTTGTTTGGTTAGCTTGGTGGTTGATACGGGATGGCATGGGTCCTACATTCCACATATCCAGATCAGTTTGTCCTTTAGTCATTTGGAAGTAGAAGGGGACTATCACTAGTACAAAAGGCAAGGCCTTTTCAGTGTGAAAAACCGTTCGTGGCAGGCACAAGCATCATCTTTGGCGTATCCTCCTGCTCCATCACGCCACTCTTCCAACACGATATGAGCCGATACTACAAAGCATTGCTGCAATGTGGCGGGTCCGCTGTTTTAAGACAAAAAGTATTGTGTAAAAACAACCTAACAAAGAATCATTTGAACAGATCACGAAAACCACAACAAGCACATTTGCACGCAGTATGAAGTCGGAAAAATTAACCTCACTGCCGAAGCCGGTTTCCTGGCTTCTGGAAGACCCCGCTTGTTCAGTCCATCCCTTTGTGGCAACCCCAGTTGCCGGAAGAGGATGCTGCTGGAAACGGGCTACCGCAAAGGTGTTTACGGCAACCCCTGAGCTGGCGTTGCAGGCATCCATGGCAACACTCTTTCAAGTGGCAGCTCTGCTGCTGGCAGCCGCGGAAGCGCCGCTGCAGACGGTCTGCTGGAAGGGGGGGCGGGGGGGATAAGGATGGATTGATGCATTCCAGGGTTTCCAGAAGCTGGGGAATACCTATTTCCGGCAGCCTATACACCGTTTCTGGCAGGTGCACTACAGTAATGCTGCTGATCAGCGGCAATACCAGCGTTCACCAGCCAGGCCGGCCCCTGAACTTCACCTTTGAAACATGTACCTTGCCGATCTCTGCAAGTAGCACGTGACTGGTGACCGGGGAGCACTGCTCCTGATAATTGGTCTATGTTTCCAACAACCGTACGCGTGAGGGCCTCACTATCCATCACTTAAGTATCAAACCGGCCTCAGGAATTTCTTTGTAAATGTATTTACTATCAATAGTAATGTATGTATATAAATGTATATGTATCTACCATTAATAATAATGTATATATATACTCGCGACCGATGGGTGATTCTGCGGTTTGAACACTGGCAGGGAATATTCAAGACCAACCACAACTGACAGGGCTCTACTTGGGTCTAAACCATACATTGCAATGCATGCTACCGGAGCAGCCTAGTAAGCCATGCTAGTAGCAGCCAGGCGGCCCTGTGAAGCACAGTATGCATGCCATGATACTATGCATATCGCGCAGTAGCCACAGGTGCAATGCTGAGGACTTCCCAGGCTGGGTCAAATTGGCTTAGAAAGTGTCCCTTTTGGGGCATGAATACTAATAATGTGCCGGGCACATTCACTGCCAGCTATTGGTAATTGTCTTGATGATAATCACTGCTCTGTATCTGCCACTCTTCAACTGCAATCGCAACCGGTAATTCAATTATGTTCTGGACCTGAATATCACTAGGGGTGTCAGTGACCATCAGAAGGCTTGCACACATCCTCGCATGTCAGATCATTTGACAGCTCTCCATGCATGTTGCATGGGCTCAAACTCTTTCCGAAAGATGGCATCCCGTCAACTTGACCCCCAAGGGTGTTCCAAAACTCCCGATTACCTCATCAACCAAAGAACGGCAATGCCATGCTGCCAGCGCTGCTGCCACCACCCACTGTCACTCTGATAGGACCGATCATGAAAGAGTTGCCTCTGTTCTCTTGTTGTGGAATCTTGGAGCCGATAACATCAACTGCTGGGCCAAACACACTGAGCAGATGGAGCCCTAGGGTAATTTGGCCAGGGCTCAGGCTGGTTAGGAGGTAGATCAATTCGTCGACTTGAGAGTCTGAGAGGCGGCTGAACAGGGGCAGCAGAGACTGTACACGATCAGCTGGAACCTGCAGTCACAACGGCAGCAGCAGCAGCAGCGGCGGCAGCAGCGGCGGCAGCAGCGGCGGCAGCAGCGGCAGCAGCAGCAGCAGCAGCAGCGGCAGCAGCAGCAGCAACAGTAGTGAGTGGTGCAGCAAATACTGGCATGACAATAGAAGACCAAGCTGAATATATGAAGCAATGACAAGCAGGAGTGGCAAGTATCATTGACCGCAGCAAGATTAGCTGCTGCTGCTGCTGCTGCTGCTGCTGCAGCAGCGAGCACAGGAAGACACCTGGTATCATCAGCTGACCTGATGGCAATAGATACAGGGCCGCAGAGATTGCAAAGCAGCAGGCTCATCCTGCCAATACCATGGTACATCATCAAAGCCATAGGCAGATCAACGCCGGCATTGATCGGAAAATGATTTACATTGATGCAGGTGATTTGCACAATTCAACTAAATGAACAAGATGCCGGAACGTCCACTTACAAGCTGCAGGAAGAAGATGATGTTGTTGATAGTGGCCTGGTCCAGGTTGCCAAAGGTCTTGAGCTGTGTTGCGACTGTGTTGGGGTCCAGGGACTCGAGCACAGGGATCAGAGCCTGCAGAGTTGCTGAGGGAATCTGGAAAAATGCCTGCAGGACAGATAAACAATATAGCAGAGCAAAAAAACAGGTCAGTATACATATAGTATACATGTATATCATATGTAGATATTATGCCGCAAAAAGCAAGGGACCTGCCGATGAGGTGTGGAAGCACACAAAGGATACAAAAGATTGAAAATTAGTAATAATCCAAAAAATCAAATCAAACCAAATTAATCATGTATTGCAAAAGGACTGTGAAATTTGGGTGCAGCAGCACAAGCATAAATCATCCAGGAAGATCAGGAAGGCTTCCTGAGTGGGCGCCCTCTGGCATGTCAGCGCATCAGATATTGCATGGCTCAGTCTCTGAAAATTTTTGATCTCTTAGATTTGAAATAGAATTCTCTTATGACTTGTATATTGATGGATAGATAGCACACAGTAAGCCATACTGACATTAAATGCCTTGGCATCCAGCTTCGCCAGGGCAGCCGTCAGCTGTGGCAGTGCGGCCAGAGTCTCAGGAGAGGCAGTGTTCAAGGTGTTGATGGTCTGCTCAAGCACAGGCTTCAATGTGTCAACACTGAACTTGCAGGCCACAGCACCAAAGTCACCCAGCAGACTTGCACCGATGTCAACACCCTGCAACCATCAGCAGCAGCGGCGGCGGCGGTATTGGATCATGCTGATTTGAGAGATCCAGCCTGGCTTGAGCAATTGTTGAGTAGTTGCTGATCAATCAATCATGGCTTGTTCAGCTGCAGTTCTCAACACTATCAAGTAGCAATAGTTGCAGGACATTGAATTCCATATATTCCTAATTCATCAGACAAGCACTGCACTTGCATATAACATAGTTCTTTGTGATTGCACCATTCTACAAACTAAATGATAAATAATAAACTAACGGATAGATAATAATGATTATAATGACAATAACTATGGTGGATAGTGGTGAAGGATGTTGTGAGTGATGAATTGCTTAGTTGCTTTCCACCTACCGCTGTGGCCGGGTCACACTTGGTGGGATCTGTTGGTGAGGAAGGAGGAGCAGCAGCAGTGATGCCTCCAGCACTGCTGCTATTGCCAGCAGCAGCAGAAGCCAGAAAAGCAGCAGCCTTCTCCTCATCAGTCTGCAGCATCTTGCGCCCAAAAATAAAACCCTTGCCAGGCCCAAAGCCGCCAAAAAGCTTTCCGGGACCAAGGGTGATTGTACTGGTCGTAGTGCCACTTGCTGCTGCAGTGCTGCTGCTGCTGCTGCTGCTGCTGCTGCTGCTGCTGCTGGGGAACAGGCCAAGGGACTGCTTGACTGTCACAACACTGTCAGTGACAGGGCCCAAGGCACGAAGGAGGTTTGCAAGCTTGTACACTGCAGGTTGGGGCAGCGTGTTGAGGGCGTGGATCAGCACGTTGACCTGATTTTGCGTGAGGCTGGTGAACAAAGGTGCTAGCTGCTGCAGCTTGCTTTGAGGAATCTGCAGGGTGGACCGCAGCAGCAGCAGCAGCAGCAGCAGCAGCAGCAGCAGCATAATATAAATTGAAGATCAACGGTCTAACACTGCAAGGTTTCACCTACCTCAAGGGCTACAGCCACCGTGGCTTACGGGTATGCGATGTTTGCCATGTACACCACAAAGGTTGCAAGTTGTGGGGCCTTGTGGTTTTGAAAGTAACTTTGAATATAATGCAGTCATCAGGCAAACTGGAATAATAAATATGGGAATTTACTGTTTTTTTCATCAGCATCATGTGGAGTCCACAGGTGCATGTCAGTGATACATCGAGTCAAAGCATGATTCATGTTCATATTGCTCAGCACAAGTAAGTGACTTTCAACAAAAACTGCTCACCTGTTGCAGCACTTTCACCAGCTTATCCACAGTTCCTGCTGGTTGCTGTGCAAGGAGAGGGAAGATGGTTTTAAGGGTTTCTGGGCTGACCTTTGTCAGTAGGGGGACGAGCCTGGCGAGCTGATCTCCGCTAAGGGACAAGAGTGGCTGTGAATCAGCAGCAGTGGCAGCAGCAGTGGTTGCTGGACATGGATGGAAAGATGAAGGCAATTATGAGGAAGCCCCTCAATAAGATTTGCCTCCAAGGGTAAATATGCGCTGAGCAAAGCAGTGACTGAACAGGAGTGCGCACAGGCATGGAATAAGAAAGAGTGCGTTGAGCATGAAATACACAGTTGTTGACATTGGCTTGGTACATGTTGAAAGCCAGCAAAAAGCAATTTAAACAGGGAGGTTGCAAGTAAAAGTGTGGCACAGGCCATCTGCAGCCCGCACCCCTGCATGTTGTTTTCTGCATATTGGGTCATTACTCAGAGCAGACTGGGGTGCCATTCTCCTGCCAGTGAGTTGATGCATGAAACACCGAATTGATGAAGCATTCCTTACCAGTAGAGCTTGTGGCTTCACTGCTACGGTCAACTTAATAAGGCCGGGCAACTGCTTCAACTGCTGCTGGTTGATGTTCTGCAGGACGCCTGTCAGCTGTGACAGTGTTGCTGTGAGGTTGACTGACTTTGGGACCTTACAGGCCAGGACTCCAATTGGTGTTGTAAGGTCAAGCAGCCCTGTGGCCTGCCAGGCGTTACAGGACATGCCCACAGCATGGTTTGGGTTAAACCGCTTCCGTATAATACAAAGTGTGCTGTTACCATCATATGAAAGTTTATTGAAGGCAAAGGCTGCTCAATAGGGGCAGCCTCTGGCAGGCATATGCTCCCAAAAGTGCTGGTTGGCTCATGAAAGACTGCATGTAGGCATGCAGCTATGATAAAGGAGTGCCTGGTTTCTATGGCAGAACAGCAGGATGGATAAAAATGGATTTTGGAATATAAGTATGATGTATGTGGGTCCTGAGAGTAGTTATACAAGAGTCCGTGCTCAGTTGGATGGCTCAAGGGGGGTACTCACTGCTGTGTTCGGGTCACATGTGCTGTTTTGGGCCTGCAGCGCACACATTGACATGTTAGATGGTAGAGGCTGATTTTCGTTGCTATTTAACAGTTTGCATCGCCACTTATCGAGCGCCTGCGCGTAGGTAGCAGGCGGGTGCTGCTGTCATTGCAGGTGCGACCGACTGGAACCAAGGTGTGATGTCAGTTCTAGCTACGGGCCTGGCTGCCAGCTGGATCTATAGTAATGTCTGTTGAGTGTTTGCTGCAGCGATGTGTGGGTGCATGCACGCGGCCAATGGCGAGCAGTGCTTGCTTCGCTGGTGACCCCGTCCGGTGATACCGCACAAACACGCACCATAGAACCTGTAAACAACAGACGCGATACATAAAGTGTTATATATCAGGATCGAGCCTGCTTTCTGAGTTTTGATGCAGGTATAGCCGCGTCGTTAAGCAGGCTCAGACATGGCTCACCTGTGAACAGCAGCATGCCCATGAGGCACACTAGCGAGGCCTTCATTTTATAGTACTCGTTTTATTTATTATTTGTGCTTGTGTCCACTTGATACTGTGATCACTGCAGTGGTAAGTGATTATGTGCTACCGGGAGCGGACAGGGTGGTGTGCTGGATGTGTGGCGCAAATCTGCAACGTAATAGCTGACAGGAATGTGATATTGTTGGCATTGCCTCCTAGTCACTGCAGATCACATCACAAGAAGTCACTACTTCAGCACAAAGACCTGCCGAACTCCATGGTCATTTTTTGCTTGGTGCTTGAGGTGACGACGCTCCGCGTCCATAATTATCATGTGTAGCTGTAGCACCATGATCAAGAGCATCAACAGCTGAATTTGCACACCACCAGTTACATTATTCAAACAAGACGCGAACAGAACAAGGTTAAGAGCCAAGAGACCACCACCAATGCGGTTGAGATGTTTCTTTTGACCAGTGCAAGTGTCCGCAGTGCTTGACCTATTCTGATCCTTCAACCTTAGGAGCTGTCCACTCTAGAGAGGGATGTTTCGATTGTTCGCCACAATACATGATATGTCTTATTTTTGGTAGTCGGTCAACCTGATTGGTTCCTGCCGCTCCGTTGCCATCAGCATCAGCAGATGGTTAATTGTGGTGTGTGCTTTCACACGAGCTGTGCCAGCATGCCGCCAGACGGACCAATGGGACGGCAGTTCAGCATGCTTGCAGCAGCCTTAGAGAGCATCGAAGGGCGTTCATCCGTCCTTGCGACTCGTCTCCAATCTACTGAGCTTGAGGCAGCAACGTACAAAGCCAAGTAAGTGGTTGCTATGGAATAGGTTGATCGCTGCGACACTCAGTACAGCGTTCATTTTCATACGATTGGTGTTCTCACGCATGCAATAGGCTGGCCGAGGCAGAGGAGGCTTTGGCACAGGCACTGGGTCAGCTTGCAACCACCAGCTCTGACAATCAGATGCAAAAACGGGAGGTAAGACGCATGCAACAGCCCAAAGGATGCTGAAAACTGCCAAATGATGTTGTACACACTTGAACCAATCCTTGTCATTTCGTTTCACATATACGGCCTTGTTCACAGCAGGTTCATGCCCAAATGCAACAGCAACCGGCTACTTGCTGAACAAAACATGGCTTAGTCTGGCTCCAACCCCACTATCTTTGCTATGCACGCTTGCTCTGAATTGCACGGGATAGAGTTGTAACAGCCGACAAGATAAAGCTGTGCCACAAAACGCTGAGCACTGTCTTGACATCCTTATCTGCTGCTCCTCTCCCCCCTTCCCCTTCGCTGGTCCCGTTCCCCCGCCACACATACCTTTTCAGATGACCCGCCTGACAGCACTCCTCGAGGCATCGCGGCTACAGGCAGCGCTGACTGCAGAGCAGCTGATGGCAGATGTAGCAGATGAGAGATCAAGATCTGAGCGGCTACGAGCAGTGAGGGATGATGCTCTTGTGCAGAGGTAAGCAGTTTCAGCTGCGGCTGCATCTGCTGCTAGGTGGAGTACTTAGTCAGACTGGTGAGGGCTTGGTGGTGGTGTGACTTGCAGTTCTGGTGGTAGATCTCCAGCTGCAGATGGTCCTGATTCCCCAGCACCCTCAAATGGTGCCTGAAGTGCCCTTTGATCTATAGGCGCACTGCGCTCAACAGTGTTGAGGCAGCAGACACCAAAACACCAGGCAAATTCTAGTATGTGATGGCTTGTACATCATATCTATGACAATCCCTCCACCATTTGCAAGCTAGTAAACGGGATGTCACAGCAACTTGCTCAGTGCCTGCATACCTGCATGCTTGTAGCTGGTGGTTTGTTCTGTTCATGGTGGCACAAAACAGAGAAGCAAAGTTGACACCAGGGCTCACAGGACTGTGGCATCATCGGCCTTTGGCATTTGCTGCACTAACGTGGCACGTGTTTTTTGTTAGCATCTGGAGCCTGGAGCTGTTGCAGCCACCTTGAAGACTGCTGCTCACAATCCCTTGCAGTGCTTTTGCACACCCCTACTCACAACATCCAGGATTTCAGTCAGCCATTATGCTTTGTGAGGGCTGTAGTGTATCATGCCGCCGCTGCTGCTGCTGCTTCTGCTGTGCAGGGATGATGCACTAGCAGAGCTGGCGAATGCTTACGCAGACATAGACGCCATGCAGGCAACATTAGCAGACTCGGCGCTGTACGTGCGGCAGTTGCGGCAGCGAGTGACCGAGCTAGAGCTCTTGCAGCAGCAGCAGCAGCGGCATCAAGCCAAACAGCAGCAGGGCCCGGCTGCCGATGGCCATAAGGATAGGGACCAAGGTAACAACAATCATCTAGGTTGTGCAAGGCCTGTTTGCTGAGCAAGCACGCTTTGACTCTCCTGTGGATGATTCTTGAGGAGCTGGTCATGCCGCAAAGGTATCTGTCTATCAACCATACACAGCCAGAGCAGGGCTTGTCTTTGTCCATGCAGCACAATGAAAACAACTGAAGAACAGCTTCATGAACCCCAAGCTACCATCACAGAGAATTGGATTCCAACGTGGTTATTTTTTGTGGCTGTTTTGTTACGTGGCAGGTGTATTCAGCTTAGCGTCTATCAAAGCATCAGTCCAAGCAGCAGTAGCAGCAGCAGCAGCAGAACCGGAGGCTGAACGCAAAAGGAAGATCAGGCAGCTGCAGCTACGATGGCACCCAGGTAGGTGTCCTGCTGCTGCTGCTGCATGAGCCTGCCAGTGCCTGTAATCAGCAACAGGGGTGGATGTGTTCAAGCTTGTGCCTGCAATAGATTGACATCATGTGCTGTGATTGTTACACAGCGGCTTGGTTTGTACTGGCCTTGCTGCAACTGGCTTGAGTCGTATGTGCTGCAGTGATGCAACAGTAAAGTCTGAGAGAGTTATTGTTAGGGGATTTCAATTCTTAGAAATATACCTCCAAGCCCCCTTCTTCTGACAATCTCAAGTTTTATGTTGCATTTCAGTATGTAAACTGTTACATTTGGAGTTTCATTGTTTTCCTCTGGACAAGTGAATATGACATTAATGATGTTCACCTTCATTCCCATGCTAGCTTCCTGCTGCTGCCGTGCCTCCCAATTGCAGACAAGAACCCAGTCTTGAAGGAGTTTGCTACCGAAGTGACAAAGATCATCAATGAAGCAGTTGCTGCGCTAGAGCAGCAGTGAAGTATCTGGAGCTTACTAGCTTACTACAATAATTGGACTACTGTACCATCGATGTATCATACTTAAAAACCAAAGATAGTCTGAAGGCAGCAGCTGAAGCCTCTGGGCCCTTTTCACCAAGATCTGCTTACAAAGTGACCAGTGAAGTAGTGGCAGCTACAGAATCATAATCTTGATCAGCAGCTTGCTCAGTCGGGCCAGCGGTACCTCGTGCTCCGGTGCCCGAAGCTGGAAGACCACATCCACGGCAGCTTTGCCTGGCAGTGTCCAGGATGGCGATGGCTGGCCTATGCAACTGCAAAAGCTTGCATGTGCTGCCATCAAGTGTCAAAAGTCTACCTCTACACTGGCTGTCTCAATTCCTGAGTCTGCACCTGTTTTCTCATGGTGATGTCCAAAGGCTTTTACTCAAGCCTTCTGAGTTCAATCCAGCGTGCTATTTCGTTGGTAACTTCTTATACAGGCAAGCTGTACCTTTTCACCAGCATACCTGCCAGGTACAGCTGTACTGCAATGTACTTTGTCTATGTGTTGTCGTTGGTCTATAAGAATGGTTTTTTCTTTGTCATTTGTTATGGATAGCGTAGGAAATAAGCGGTTGATATTATCGTCAACTGGGATGATGCCGAAGTGTAGACAAGTGGTTTGTCTATCTGTCCAGAGAATACCTGAACCTCCAGCCCCCTCTTTTGTGTAAAGCCATACATGAGTCATGTGATTTATCGCAAGGTATGCACTCATTGCTCGTCAGTGATGCAAGTGCCTTGACTGCCTGCAGCACGGTGTGCAGTACAATGTTTGTGTGCTACGGGTCTTCGTAGCGGCCAGCAAGCCGTGTCTGTAGGCGCAACCACTCATACATCCGTAAACTTCGTTCTGTATACTGAAGGTCAGTCAGTGAGTAACACGGTACTGAGCACAGCATGTGAGCCCATTTGGTTGAGAGCCTGAGAGGCACCACCCGACAGACGGTTGCGCTTCTGAAAGGAGGCTTGCGCATTCGCAAGACGAGGCATCTTTCGTTCGTTTGACCATGCTTGTGAGAGCACACCAAAAGCACCCAACCGCCAGGCCAAGCACGCTCCTGCTGTTCTACTGGGTTCGCTGTTCGGTGGTTTATTGCAGCTTCACGCTTCAATATAACCATATTTTAGACTTTGATGACAGGTTCTGATGGCACTCAGGCCCTGTCTCAGGAGCTGCTGTTGGTCCTGCAGCACTCCGGCATCAGCAGCCACTCCACGGCTGTTCGTCGGCTGTTGTGTGTTAGCAAGGCCGTGCAGGCGGCTGTGATGAGCCTGATGACTGGTCAGGTACCTTTCAGGCTAGCAAGTGCGTGTGTGTCATCTGCTTCAACTGAATGGATAAACAGCTGTGCAGCATTTGTCAGGAAGTTTGGGGTGCTGATTAAGGACTTTGACATCAGCATCAGAAGCAATACAGAAGTCCTGATATTAGCTGCAGCAATGCAGAACGCAGCTCTGCGGCTACCTGGTCTGCAGATCCAGTCCTTCTGCAGTGATACCCCACACGCGGAGCTGATGTATCAGCTACTGTTATTTCGCACCAGTTTAACAAAGCTTGATCTAAACTGGGGTGGGATGCTGTACCCAAATAGCGACTACCAACCTGAGACAGTTTTGCCTAGCTTGACTATCACTCAGCTAGCAGTGGCAGGACTGCCGAATTTGCAGAGCCTCAGCCTGGGGTTGTATGACGGTGACTGGCAAGTGCCAGCTGCAGCATGCAGCAGACTCTGGCAGTCCCTATCAGCTCTGACAGCAGTAACACAGCTGTCAATTGCAGAGGTAGCAAATCCCCGTCACCTCAGACACCTACCGCCACAGCTGAAGGCTTTGCATGTCAGGTTGAAAAGTGGTGATGATGATGATGATGATGATGATCATGCACATGATGAGGTTGGTGAGAATCTTACACACCTGACAGCACTTACCATGTTGGGTGGTTGCAAGAACCCTGCCCGCTTTGAAGGTGTGGGAAAAGCGCTCACAGTCACAGCAGCTGACAGATTCCCCAGCAGCTTATGCAGGATGGTGCTTCAAGATGTCATGTCAGTGCAGCCGTTGCTGCAGCTCACCCGGTTGCAGCAGTTGCAGTTGCTAGCAGCGACAACAACGTCTGATACTTTGGCACAGCTGAGCAAGATCACAACCCTGACGGCCCTGGACTGCAGCTACTGCTCTCGCTTGGCGGCAATGCCCGAAGAGATCATTGCGGAAGGATCAGACGCAAACCCAGCCCCTCATGGTTCAGCTGCCATCCTACAAGCTTTGACGAGCATGCCAGTGACAGGACTGGAATGGAATTTGGGTCACTTGTCAGCAGCAGCCACTGGCTACCTAGGAAAGCTCACGGTGTGTTATTGGGGCTGCTCACACAGATGAGATCGTAGATGGCTGTGGACAACAGCTGCAATATGAATCTTAGGCGCAAGCAATGCCATTAAGCTGCCGACTGCAGATTGTTGGCCTTCATCCACTGACCATTGGCACAGCAAGCTTCTGAGTTGACCGTCAACATAATGTTCTCATTTTCTAATTTTTCTTTTTTTAATTTTTTTTCACTCTGCTGCAGGGATTGACTTCGCTCACCATTTGGCAAAGCACCTTCCCCACCAAGGAGTTGGCCGGATCCCTGTCACAGTTGCCACACCTGCAAATGCTTGACATTGGCAACCGCTCCATTGCTGCTACAAAGCGGTTTCCTGACACGCAGCATGAAACAGAAGGGCAGTTGCCTGGCGCCGAAGAAAACATAAGAGCACTGATCAGAGCAATAGCAGGGCGGCCTCAGCTGCAGTCTCTGGAGCTGTCATACATACCAATCACCACTGGCTTGGCAGACGAGCTGCAGTTGCTAGGTGGTGCTTCGCAGCTGACACACTTGAGGTTGATGGATTGCAGGCTGACGGATGACACAACTGCATTATTTCTGCCCAAGATGCCAAAAGGCCTCCAGGCATTGGATTTCTACCTCAATGAAGATGTTGGAGACGTGACTATGAGGCTGATTGGCCAGCATCTGCAGCACTTGACCTACCTAGGATTTTCATGCACTAAAATGGCTGACAGCAGTTTGCAGCATCTTACTTCTTTGTGGCAACTGGAGGAGATGACACCGGAGTCGTTAAAGTTGCAATGGCTAGCGGCAAGAAGCCATGGCCACCTGTAGTACCCAAGCATGCTGTCTGATGTTGACTGACTAGTACTGGTAAAGAGATGAAGTCATTAGTGTGGAAGAACTTGTCAGGCTTGATAGCTGTGCCAACTTGCGGCAGGGTGTTGTGGCCTCCTAGTGCATTGCATATGTACAACATCAGCAGCAGCAACAGCAGATATCTTTGTGTCATAGCAACCATATGACACACTGTGGCACAGCAACGTTGCTGTTAACAGCAGAGACGGTTGGAACTTGCCTACCCCCAATCCACGGTGGCTGTGGCTGAAGTCCTTGTAGCACAAGGCCTGGATCCTACAGTGTTCAGCCACATCAACATGTTGGCAGCTGAAGCTTGCACTGATCATATCAATATGACCCATTCATCGAAACTTGTCTGGTTCTGGTGTTTATCAACAGTGTATGGCATGATGAGAAGCAGCATGTGTGCCATTCTGTGCGTGTTGATGTATGGGGCTCCCCTGGTTTCTTTACTGTGTGTGTTGCCATGTCACATACTATTGCGCACGGGTTTAGGTACTTGCCAGTACCGAACATCTCCTTTGAATTAGCGCTGTCAGGTTTTACACATGAAATCGGCAGAATTTGTGGGCTTGGTGCAGTGACGCAGTTGCTGCTGCTTGGCAGTGGCTGTTGATCAGAGTATGTGCACGTTCCGTGAAATGGTATAATATCAACCAAATGTACTTTTATGGGCTATTCTACTCATCAAAGGTGCTTGGAGTTAGTGGCGAGGCGTCTCGGTGTTCCCATGCAGCCCAGTCGGATGTCGTGCTTGGTTGCCCCCAGCTTTCCAGCTGCTTGCAAGACATGCTTTGTGTTCAGATCTCGTTGTGCGAGCTAGCTGCAGTCACATCTACAGCTGGCTGTGCCAATGTTTAGCATATGTTTGCCCGGCAGTTAATTTCGCATCTGCATCAGGTGTTGTTTTGAGGCTGTATCAGCGACAGCAGCGCAAGCAGCGTGTCTAGACACAGGCTGGTGTGTGTTGTGCCATGTTCTGCATATATACATAGGCTGGTGTGTGTTGTGCCATATTCTGCATATGACGCTCTCTGTGGCAGATTTTCAGCATTGCTGTTGTAGCATGTGGCAGCAGGACAGCTGTTGCTGGCAGCAGGACAGCTGTTGCTGGCTGTCACAGGCCAAGTAACCTCCCCCGGTGCGTTAGGTGCTGGGGCAATGATAGTTGACTGGTTTCCGCCCTGCAGGTATGATCAACAGCAAACCCTGGATAGTACCATGGTTGCTGTTGATTGCGTCATGCGTCATGTTGGGTGTCAGGTGCAGCAGCATTGATTGGTGTCATGGGTTATGTGTGTGTTCACTGAACAAAGTTTGCCAAAGGGTGGTATTCTTGGATGTGGTATAATATGTGTTGCATAGGGTAGCGTTCACCACTTGCTGCTCATTTGTTGTTTGGTCCCTGCCATGTCCTACTATATTTGCTTGTTGCTGCAGTGCTCAGGTTGCATGGTCCTCTTTTGTTGGCATGCTGTGTTTGAGGTCCGGCAGTGCCCGTGTTTATCAGTGAGTTCTGGCATGATGTTGTATGCTGCTCTGCAGCTTTTGGAAGTCATTGACCCTGGTGCAGTGGTGCACATGCTGCTGTTGCAGCGCCCCTTTGTGAATGCTATTGAAGCGCCCCCTTGTGAATGTTGTATGCTGCTCTGCAGCTTTTGGAAGTCATGGACCCTGGTGCAGTGGTGCACATGCTGCTGTTGCAGCGCCCCTTGTGGATGATGTATGTCACAGGCTCAGAGTCCAGCAACTTGCTATTACCTGACATAAGTGCTCTTTACCAACTCTGCCCATGTGGGTGTGATGGACTTATCAACCAAACAACATACCAGTACTCCAGATATGCATTTATTGCTGATCTGCGCATAGCGTTTACGTCTGAGTCCGGCCAACTCAGATGTCATGCATGGTGTGCAGATGTTGTGAAAATGCTGAAACTGTGTGTACCTGATTATGTTTCTGAGTTGAGATCTGTCGTGAGAAATGGGGAGTGGCACTTGCTACAGGTTGTTGATATTGATCATGTGGTGCAGAATGTGTTGCAGAATGTTCTGAAGTTGGCTGTTGAATATGTGGTATGAGGGCGGGCAGTCTGAG